>NW_004624797.1:9364707-9413381 GCF_000247695.1 Heterocephalus glaber
ATCTACCTTTGTCTGAGGAAGAGCAGGTGAAGATTTTTTCCCACATTGTGGGTTGTCTCTTCACACTGCTGGTGGTTTCTCTTGCTGTGCAGAATATATAGTCAGATCTTGTCTCAAAACAACAAACAAAAATTGCCTTGTACTTGTCTCAACGCTTTACATAAAGCTAGCAAAACACAATACTTACACTAAGCTTAACACATTTGCTGGGCTGGAGGTGTAGCATAGTGGCAATATGTGCCAGCACCGCAAAACAACAACAACCACAACAACAACAACAACAACAACACTTCATAGTATCCTGATGGAAGAAGTATCTCTTTCATTTCATAAGTGAAACTACCAAAAAAAAAGGGAGGAGTTGAATGAGTTGCCAATGTCATTCATTAGGTCTGTTTACAACTAGAACCTTACTTAAATATTTAGATATTCCTAAAATATATTACCCAGGTACAGTGGTTGTTATGGCTTGTGTTTAGATGTCCCTCCAAAGCCTCATGCTTTTTGAGGTAGCTGAATCTAGAGTGTATGTTGAATGATTCATGGTGGGGCTAGGCTCCAGGGCACTAGGATTAAGGGTGTGAATGCTATCTACTCTAAGTAGTCTGGAAAAGATAAAAGGAGCAGAAAGACACTGTTAAGGTCTCTGGCTGCTTTTGCTGTCCTCTACTGCCATGAACTATTGCCCCCTCCCACTCTGCCTTGGAGTGCCAATTATGGACTGAAACTTCTATGAACTATAAGACAAATAAACCTTTCCTCCTTTAACTTTGGGCGTCAGGTATTTTGTCTCAGCAATGAGAGAAAAGTAACTAACACATAATTTGGTACCAGGAGTGGGGTTGTTGCTATGACATTACCTGGGCATGTGGCTCAAGAGCCTTTGGAATTGGCTTGTGGGAAGGGAAAGAATTAGGAAAGTTCAGAGATGGCAGCTGAACAAGCAGAGATGGAACACCTTAGGCTGTACTGTATGGGAGATTCTGGTCAGAGCTCAGAAGACCAGAAAGCCAGTAAAGCCCAGGCTCAGGAGGTTTCTGCTGGGAAGAAGGACTGCATTGGCTGCTAGACTCCAGATGATGTGTTTTATACCTTGGCAGAAAGTTTGTCTGTATTTTGCTCATGTCCAGAGAATGTGCCTGAGACTGAGATTAAGGGTGGCAGAAGAAAATTTCAAGGCAGTCTAATGTTGAGGTGGTGACATGGCTAATGTGGGGTGCTTTTAGCCAGATCTATGTTGAGAATCAAGAGCAAGATGATTGATTTAAAACAGAATGATTTAAAATGTAGCAGTTTGGCCAGAAAGGAAGCTCCAATAAAGATAGAGCAGAGGAGATTCTGATTGCTGAGAAGGAACAGGAGAATAGAAAAGATGGCCTGAGGGCATTACAAGAAACAGCAGGACTCTAACCTTTGCAGCCTCAAAATTGCAAAAGTGAGACTTTGTTTTGAGAAGAGTCCCAGAGCACCATGCTCCAGAATGGCAGTGGCCTAGAGAATTTGTTCCTCAGAATTGGGTCCAGAGTGCTCAGTGATCCAGGCCCTTGACCCCTACAGCCAAGAGAGAAGGAAGCCTGGCTACTGCTCCAGCTGGCAGCAAACCTGGGTGTCAACCACGTGGTGCTGGTTTTGGCATCAATGCAAGAGTTGTGGGGTCAGAAGGCTTTCACCCAGATTTCAGAAAGCCTAGGAGGCCAGCCAGTGTGCCCCCGAGAAGGCAGTGTGTGAAGCTGTGAGTGTGAAGCCAAAGGTGCAATGGAGATCTCAGAAGTTTGGAGAGGCCAGGAACACGGATTGTCTGAGGAAAACTGCAAGGAGGGAGCAGAGCTAGCCCATGAGAGAAGCCATGGGAGCTATAACCACCAGAAGTGCCACACAGATGGAGCCACTAAAGCCCGTTGGAGTTCACAATTTGCCAGATTGCTGGGGATGCTGGAAGTGGAACTGTGAGATTTAATGTTGGGATTCCATCATGTTCTTCAGATCCTCTATTTTTTTATCTGTGTCCTCTCTAGATTTATTAATCATGTCTTGCACCATGAGCAAAATCTTTGCTGTTATCTGAGTAATTATTTCTGATTTCATTTTTCCCAGATCCTCTTTTGTTGCCAGTTCAGAGAGTCCAGGTGGTTGAGTATCAGATTGTTCCATCTTGTTTCCCTTTGGGGTTGCTGTAGGTGATCTGGAAGTCTGTTTTTGAGGCTTGTTTATGTGTCTTCTCATTTCCACGGTGGGGCGGTGGGGGGGGGTGCTTCTAGCGTGCATGTTGGTCACCTTCTCTGCCCTAGGAGCTTGGGATGGCAGTGGGGGAGCTTCCTTTTGGGTTCTGGGACCGGCTCACCTTCTCTGCCCTAGGAGACTGAGACGGAGGCGGGGAGCTTCCTTCCGGGTGCTGGGACCTGCTCAGCTTCTCTGCCCTAGGAGCCTGGGATGGAGGAGGGGAGCTTCCTTCTGGGTGCTGGGACCCGCTCAGCTTCTCTGCCCTAGGAGCCTGGGATGGAGTCGGGGGAGCTTCCTTCCGGGTTCTGGGACCAGCTCACCTTCTCTGCCCTAGGAGCCTGGGATGGAGGCAGGGAGCTTCCTTCCGGGTGTTGGGACCAGTTGAGCTTCTCTGCCCTAGGAGCCTGGGATGGAGGCGGGGAGTTTCCTTTTGGGTGCTGGGACTGGCTCAGCTTCTCTGCCCTAGGAGCCTGGGATCTGTGAGATTTAATGTTTGTCCTGCTGGTTTTTGTCCCATTCCTTTGTACCCTGTTTGTAACTTTTAGAATGGAAATGTCTATCTTGTGCCATTGTATGTTGGAAGTGTTTGACTTTCTTTTCATTTATACAGGGGCTTGCAGATAAGAGTTTGCCTTACTTCTCAGGAGACTTTGAACTAGGACTTTTCAGTAATGCTAAAACTATTAGGACTTTGGCAACTCTTGGAGATGGACTAAATGCTTTTTTTGCATAAAGGAATATGCATGAGTCTTTGGGGGACCAGGGGCAGGACATTATGGCTTGTGTTTCAATGTCCCCCCAAAGCCTCATGATTTTTCAGGTGCTAGGATTAAGGGCATGAGTGTTACCTGCCCTAAGTAGTCTGAATAAGATAAAAGGGATAGAAAGACACTGTTAAAGTCTCTTGTTGCTGTTGATATCCTCCCCTGCCATGAACTGTTACCCTCTCCAACTCTGCCTTGGAGTGATGATTATGGAGTAAAAGCTCTACAAACTGTAAGACAAATAAACCTTTCCTCCTTTAACTTTGGGCGTCAGGTATTTTGTCTCAGCAATGAGAGAAAAGTAACTAACAAGCCAGGGATTTAGCTCAGTGGTGCCCCCACCTGCCTCGCAAGTTCAAGGTCCTGAGTTTGATTCCTGGTACCAAAAAAAAAAAGTAACTAACACAGTGGTGTAGGCCTGTAATCTCAGTACTCACAGAGACTGAGACAGAAGCATCACAAGTTTGAGCCTAGGCTGGACAACTTATTAAGACCTTGCCTCAAAAGAAACAATAACAAATGAGCAGGAAACATAGCTCAGTGTGCAGGGCCTGGGTTTATTCCCCAGTGTTTCAACAAAACAAAATAAAACAAAACCTCCAAAAATCCACACATATATATGAGAAATTATATATTAGAAGGCTTCTGTTCTTCCCATTAATTTTCCACTGACCACCAGAAAAATATCAGGCTCAGTTTCACCTTTTGTTAGCAATAAGGGGGGAACAAGCAGGAGGTCAATCAGGGATTATTATACAATGTTCGAGAATAAGGTGTTGCTATTGAAGAAAGCAATGCAAACCACCCACATGAACTGTGGGCCTTACTAAAGGATTAAAACATTCCTCTCTGAAAAACCAAGGGAATCATGGGTGGAAGTGATGGCTAGGACTGTGTGCTTCAGGAAAACAAATACAACTTAAAAAAAAAAAGAAGGGCCAGGGATTTAATTCAGGGGTTCCACCGCCTGCCTTGCAAGTGGAAGGTTCCGAGTTTGATCTCCAGTACCAAAAAACCCCCAAAAAACAAAAAAACACAACTTTAAACACAAAACTCTGAAGACTCAAAATGGACCAAAACAGATCAAAACATTTTCCTCATTAAAAAAAAATGGTTGTCTTTTTTCCAGTAGTTTTCCTCACCAAGCTTGTCTTTTAAGAATCTAACGTAAAGGAGCCGGGGATACAGCTCAGTAGCACCATGCCTAGCAAGCGCAAGGTAGTGATTTTGATACCAGGTACTGGGGAAAAAAAGAATCTAATATAAAGGAAAAAAAATCTAATATAAAGAAAAATAATCATAATCATCACTAAATCACTCAAGCCTATATTCATAATCATTACTCAAGCCCAAATGTGAGCCAAATAACTAACAAATTGCTCTCAGCTCTGGGGTAATACCACAGTTGCTAGAAGCTTACAGTTTCTGACATCACTTCTATAAGACACCTGGAAATCATAGCACTCAAACTGTTTATAGCTCCCTTTTGAAGTCTCACACATAGCAAGAACTAACGGGATACTCACCAGATAATGCAGCTCTTCTCTGTTTCTCTTCTGGTGTCAGCCCTAACCCCGACATTCTTTCATTATATCGTTTCTGGTCGTTTTTTATAGTCTTGTAGGCCTGTAGATCCAAACACGGAGAAAGTTTACTTCACCATGCAGCTAAATCATACCATAAAGTAGTGTCACCTTTCAATTAAATGAGAAGCTTTTGTCTACACCAGGTTAGTTCCTCTATGTTAAAATCATTAAGGCAAAGATCTTGAGAAAAAAATGGTGGTTGTACACACAATTGGTGTGAAAAGATTACACAAAAGCAGATGAAAATGTGCCAGTGTCAGATATTCTAAGGCTCTCCTCATGCTTAATTTTGAAAGTACAGATATAGCAACAAATTCTTATACTAGTAGGCATTAGACAGGGCTAAACTTTAAATCAAGTTTAAATGGGTTTACACAAATGGGTTTTAGACTATGTTGGACACCAGATGTGAAAACACTCTATGTGGCCCTTGGTAGAAGTTGAGAAACATGTTTTTATGTTCTCTTGATAGACATTACAGGTACTGCCAGGTACTTAGAAAAGGGGCCATCTTTATCCTATTCTTTTTTTCTTTTTTTTTGTTTTGAGACTGGATCTTGTGTAGTTGAAGCTGGGCTTGCACTCTCTAGGTAGTCAAGGCTGGCCTTAAACTCACAGTGATCCTCCTGCATCAGCCTCCCAAGTGCTGGGATTATAGGCATGCACCACCAGGCTTAGCCTGTATCCCATTCTTACATAGTAACTTCTCTTTCTCTCATTGGCCTATTCTTTTCCTAAACTGAGGTAGAAGAGTCAGACATGCTCCACGAAGATATTTACTAAGGGTCAAACACCTTGCTTAAACACCTTCTGTATTTCAAATATAGTATGTATCATCTCTACCCCTTCCAACTGAAGAACGATATCTTCCATTAGGTTGATGTTGCTGTTTGTTTTATAACACGCAGTACCGGAGTTTATTAATGACTTCATTTTTTATTATAATTTTTATATACTTTTTCCAGTATTGGGGCTTGAACCAGGGGTGCTGTACCACTGAGACTATCCCCAGTCCTTTAGATTTTTTATTTTGAAACAGGGTCTCATTAGGTTGTTCACGCAGGATTTAAACTTATGATCCTTCTACCTCAGCCTCAGTGCTGGGATTACAGATATGTATCATTGCACTGGGCTATTTTTATTTTTTAAATTGTGTTTATTTGGTGCTGGGAATTGAACCTAGGATCTTGTGTATGTTAGATGAGTGCTCTACCACCGAACCATATTCCTCAGCCCCATGAGCTACTTTTTGAGAGGTGGTAAGCAAAATAACTTTTTTTTTTTGGATACCAGAGATCGAACTTGCAACCTTGCACTTGCGAGGGAGGCAGCAGAACCACTGAGCTAAATCCCCGGCTCCCAAAATAACTTTTAAAATCACAACATTTTTGCTCTTTTGTACTTCAAAGCATCAATACGACCCTTGCAGGAAGTTTTTTTAAATCTTGGCATCAGATTACTATATATACACACAAATCTAATCATACTTAATTTTTTTTTCTTTTAAGAAAGGGAGGGGCCAGGGATTTAGCTCAGTGGTTACGTCGCCGGCCTTGCAAGTGCAAGGTCCCGAGTTTGATCCCCGGTACAAAAAATTTAAAAAGGGAATTTTGGGCTGGGGGTAGGGCAGCCCAATGGTAGAGCATATGCTTAGCATGCATGAGGGCTGGGTTCAATCCCTGGCACACACACAAAAAAGGACTTTTACCTAAAAAGATTTCATCAGGTCAACAGAATGAACAGAAAATAAACTGGGCCCATACTCATTGAGAGTGATATCCAAAAATGGCTGAAGCCCAGCTAACACCTACCTCTCAATGGCTTTACACATGAACAGAAGAGCAGAGGAAAGAAACAGCTTGAGGTTCAGAGGGGAAAAGGTAAGAATGAGGTTCTGTATGTACGTATAGCAACTTTTAAGCTAAATGTTCTAATGGAGACATACTAAATTAAAATTCACTTCCCCCCAGGGGCTTCTTATTCCCAGTTTGCACAGATTTCCAATTAATGACACAAATATATGTTACATTAAGAAATTTATGAAAAATATTAGTAGAGACAATTTTTCTAAACACATGGGTATGATGGCATTTATTCAACTTAACAGGTCATTTTCTGATTGAGGCAATGTGACCCTATCAGCAAAGGGCCCAAATAATCTCACTAATTATACTTTGTGACCTCAGGCTGGCCTCAAATTCATGGTGATTGTTCTGCCTCAGCCTCCGAGAGCTGGGATTACAGGCATGGACCACCATGCCCAGATCTCACTAAATATTCTAAAGGCCATTTTGGCTCTACTCACTGAAAAATAATAGAGGGTTGAGATTTGGGGATCTGCCTGAGGTCCTAGAGAAAGACACCAATAATAATAAGAAAAACCCTCACATGGATGCCAATCAAGTGTTCATGTTTACATCCAGGCAGCAAAAGTATTCTTCAAATCAATGTTTCTCAAACTGTGGTTGCAACCCATTAGTCAGCTGTTAAATCAATTTGTAGGTTAAAACCAGCTTTAAGAAAAAAAATACTGGCATGTATCACAGTTAGAAGTATCACTGGTTGAAACATTGTTTCAATTTATGTATTTGTAGCTATACAATGGATTGCAAGATGAAATGTATTTCTTTCTGTGGATCATAGTAACATTTTTTAAAAAGGCACAAATTGCTTTGAATGGGGTGAAATGGAAAGAAGATAAAGCGCTCCTAATACAGGAATTGCTAAAATAGTAATTATACTGAAATTAGGAACATTACCTCAAATGAGAAAAAGTTATGCCTGGACACTGTTAAGAACTAAATGTTCATGTCCTCTCCTAACTCACGCTGAGTCCCTAGCCCCCAACATGAGAGTATATAGAGGTGGGGCTTTTGGAAGGTGACAAAGGTTAAATGAAATTCTAAGAGTAGTGCCCTGATCTATTAGGGCTGGTGCCTTTTAAAGAAGAAGAAGAGACACCAGAACTACCTAGCAAGCTCTCCATCCCATCCCAACCATGTAAAGACACAAGAAGGTGGCTGTCTACAAGCCACAAAGAGAACTCGCACCAGAAACTGAACCTTGTCTAAGCTTGACCCTGTACTTTACAGTCTTTGGAACTATGAGAAAATAAACTTTTGGTGTTTAAGCCATGTAGTCTTGGATAATCTGTTATGGCAGTCCAAGGAACTAACACAATACTAAGCAACTTTTAGCCATAGCTCACCAAAGCTGGATGCTGATTTTAGGTTAACATTTCTCTTGAGGCTGATACTAATTTTAGAGGGGAAAAAAAAGCCTCAAGCCAACTCATATCAAGTTTTCAACAATTTAAAACCTAAAACAAAAGTGTACAGATGAGTATGGTGGCACATGCCTATAATCCCAGCACTGTGGGAGGCAGAGGAAGGAGGATCACAAGTTTGAGCCCAGCCTCAGTAACTTAGCAAGACCCTTTCTCAAAACTAAAGACAAAAAAGGTGTAAGGACATAGCTCAGCGTGAAGGCCCTGGGTTCAATTTCCAGTATCGGGAAAAAAAAAAGCATAGAAAATAGTTTGACAACAGCTGTAGGTAGACAAAAGCTTATCATTTAACCTGGAGCCATTATAATGTAATGGCTTTATTACCACCAGTGTTGGATAAACACAGAGGGCAATGAGCCATTTAACTGAATGGCTTGAGAAGAACTTGTGCTTCTTAGATATTTCTCAGACAGGAGAAAGCAACAGTGATTGTCCCTGTCTTGTGGCTTGGCATCAAGAGAATTTGCATGGCCAACTCTGTGGAGGACATCCAACTCTGGCTGGCAACACAAACCAGAGGTTTAACAGGTTTTCACTGCTGCAAACATATCTAACACAAACACTTTTCCATCTAGTTTTGAGTGAATGGGGTAGAACTGATGGGAAAAGCTGAGAGAGATATGAAATGGAAAAGTTAGGGCTCAGAGAGTAATACATGACTTGTGAGCGAGAGGCACTTAAGAAAGCAATCTACGGGGCCGGGGATTTAGCTCAGTGGTTCTGCCACCTGCCTCCCAAGCGGAAGGACCTGAGTTCGATCCCCGGTACCAAAAAAAAAAAAAGCAATCTACATGAATGTGTTAGCTTGCACCACTTCAGCCAATAGTTCGAACAAATAAAAGATTACAAAAGGGACACTGCCAAATGAGTTCACTTTGAAGTAGAGGATGTGGCTGGGGGATGGGAGAATATTACAATTTCTATGGCTTTTGAACCTCCTCAGAAGCATTCAATAAAATGCCTTTTCATAGTGAAACTGGAGTTCTTTTCTACAAAACACAAAAATTATATTTTACCTAAAATGATTCAAAATGAATGGTGTTTAAGTTACCTTTATTTAACATTTACTCATCGCTTCTTGGCCTTTTGGCTAAGATCAAGCGTAACATTTACTCTTTGAGACTGTCTTTTTGGATATGCAGCACTAAAGCACAATATGATTTAGCATTATAAAAAAGTATGAAATTGGCAAAAGTTTCAAAGAAAGGGTTGATGATGAGGATTGGCTTTAAATTTATGGTTTCAGATCTATCTGGTAGGACTTCAATAGTTTGAAGAATGAGATTTCAGGACTCTAGTGACTGACAATGTCCCTTTAATAAACACCTAAAAAAGCACATGCCGTGAATGTTTTACTATATTCTAACGGATCAAGTTTTCATTTGTGCCATGGACTCACCCACCCTACCCCAAAATATATTTTAGTGTAAGCATCTTACATAATAAATTCCTGCCCCCGTGACTGTTGCTCCTATAATTAAGAAGTATACTAGTGTGCTGCCATCTTTCCCAGAAGCACCTGTAGACACTAGTGATCTAGAAGGGAATCCTAGGTGATAGCACTGCACAACTGTAGGTGAAGATATGGCCAGGGAAGAAACAAAAGGAAATAGAAAAAGCACTAAGTATTAATGAAGAAATATTCAACAGAAAAGCAGGGAAGCATTTTTGGTTACTCTGTGTGATAAAAGGAAAAACGCTGCTCCAGGGTTGAAGGAGAATGTATCTTCCATCGAAGTATGTTATCAGACAGATCTCACCTATTTCCTAGTCTGAGCTGACTGACAACTGGCAAGAGCTACTTCCTCTTCTTGTGCATTTGGGAGTCAGGTCAGGGTAGGAGAATATAGATAACTTTAAATATTTGCAAGTCCCCTATCTTAACTTAGTGACCAAGGAATAAACATAAGTTCACTGTCTTACCAATGGAGAAAGACCTAATACTGAAATGGCTTTCAACCATTTGCTGTTAGTAAGCAAAATGCAGCTTTCTTCAACCAGGGGTATTAGAAGGTGTTACCAGAGCTGGATTACTCAACCTTACAGGATCCAACTTTAGACTGATCTGCTTAGTCACAGTAAGCCTTGTGAAGTTAAAACAAAAAACGCAGCATATTTCTTACCTCACACAAATTCCATTCTAAAATCAGAGATATGCTATTTCTCGGCCATTTGGCTAAGATCAAGTGTAAAATCAGATATACTAGGGCTGCTTCTCTAATTTAGTCTTTGGGTGAGACTCAGGAATAGTTTTCCTTTTAGGAAGGCTTAATATATATATATTTTTTGGTAATGGGGATCGAACTTGGGTCCTTGTGCTTTCGAGGAAGGCGGCAGAACCACTGAGCTAAATCCACAGCCCTGCTTAATATTTTTGATTAAAAACTGTTGCTTGTTTTTAATATAAATCTCAAGCTGAGGAAAAAGTAAAATATTTGACAAATGGGTCAAAATCAAATATTGTGCTAAGGAGCTGCAAAGAATTTTGACTTTATTCATAAGTTAGTGTGTCACACCCAAGAGAACAGTTAGAATTTTGTAGGTTAGTCAAATATAAGAAAACAGTGTTTTTCAAGAATAAAAAGACAAGTTAAAAGAGCAGAGATCAATCCACATGAGATTAAATTTCAGCCATTCCCAAGATGGCTCCCACAGGATATTAGACAGTAGGCACTTTAAAGCTTTTTGGAAATTTTTTCAAAAGGAGAAAGGGGAATTAGTTGCAAAAGTTTGAAAGCAGAGTAATGCTGAGTCTACCAGTGGGAGCTGTTCAGCAGCTTCACTGCACAAGCTGCTTTTCTACTTACATATGCACCAGCTCCTATTGTTGACAAGCCCACAAAAAGGACTAACACAGAATTATCCATTTTGCCCCCTGATGCACCAGAGCTAGCCATTTGTCGTGTCATCTGGAGTTCTAGTGGAACATGCCATCGCTGGAACAAGTTGCCTAAAGGAACACAATTTATTAAAAGACACACATACATAAAAATACAATAGTTAATACATGTTTATGATTAAATGTCAAAGCATTGTAAAAGTAGACTTGCTCCACAGTGGGTTGCATGGTGTTCACTGTTCAATGACCACAACCAAACATAATCACAACTGTTGCACATACAAGTACCACAGATAATCTGAATGCACGCTCTTAAACTGCTGGAGTTTTTGGCTACTGTTGCTGCTGTTATTGCTGTTTTGCTATTTTGTTGCTGCTTACTGCCTCCTGCCTGCCTTGCCACGCCAACTATGGACTGAAACCACTATAAACTGTAAGCCAAAATAAACCTTTCCTCTTAGAAAAGCTGGTGGGGTTTTTAAAAGTACAATTTAATAATGCCCTGTGAGGAAATCTGCAGCTTCCAGAAAAGTTCATGAAAAACACAGTTCATCAAATACCTCTCCCTTCATATCTTCACTATGAGTGAAGTAAACACAGGTAGCTGACTAGGTAGGTATAGTCATCCCTCAGTATCTCCAGGGGATTGGTTATAGAACCCCTAGAAGATATCAAAATGTGTGCGTCCTCAAGTCCCTTATATAAAATGATGCAGTAGTTGTATATAACCTATATACATCCCCTCAAATATTTTAAACTATCTCTAGATTACTTATCATGTCCAATGCAATGTAAATAGTTGCTATACTACATTGTTTAAGGAATAATGACAAGAAAAAAGCCTGTACACATTCAGTACCAACACAATTTTTTTTTTTTTTGGTACCGGGGAATGAACTCGGGTCCTTGCTCTTGCACAGCAGACGGTGAAACCATTGAGCTAAATCCCCGGCCCCCAACGCAATTTTTTTTTGAGAAGTTTTTTTTTTTTTTGTACCAGGGATCGAACTCGGGACCTTGTGCTTGCGAGGCAGGTGCCAGAACCACTGAGCTAAATCGCTGGCAATGTGGTTTTTTTTTTTTTTTAAATTTTAAAAATTTTTTTGAAAAGTATTTTTGATCCATGGTTGGTTGAATACATGGGTACAGGGAGACAACTGTACAAAAATAAACAGGAATTGGGGACATTATGACAACCATTTCAGGAGCAATTAAATGGCTAAAACTTTGCACATTTAAAGCCTTGCAATACAATGTAACTTGGATACAGTTCAGTCTTGTGTGAAAGAAAGAAATGTTAAAGTTTCAGAAGAAAATCAGAAAAAAAATTCATAAATGAATTTATCTCCCCCTAAAAACTGAAGAATTTCAGAAGAAATATTTTCTAGAATAACAAAATTTAAAGTATCCTCCAATGACTTGGCTCGTACTCCTCCAAAATAATACAAGGCTATTTTCATGTAAAATTACAAAGAGCTATGCAATGATCTGATGATCATAACACTTGCATGTAGAAATCTAAGACTTCCACAGATTTCTTCCTTCAGAAGGATGCTGACATTTTCAGATGAAGGTAGGTCTCAGTACCTTCCCTGTCATTAATTGTCATAGATGTTGACTATTGATCTAGAGCAGCAATTCTGTTTTTGTAAGGACCATATAGTAAATATTTTCAGCACTGTGGGCCAGTCTGTCTCTGCTGAAACTATTTAATTCTGCCAATGTTGCATAAAAGCAGCCACAGACAATATGTACACAGCTATGTTCCAGCAAAATTTTATTTATGGACACTAAAATTTGAATTGCATATACTTTTTTATGTATCACAGAATGCTAGTCTGGTTGTTGGCCCCTTTCCCCTGCACTGGAGATTGAACCCAGGGAATTCACACTGAGTTACATCCCCAACCCTCTTTAAATTTTTGGGACAGGGTCTTGTTAAGTCATTAAGTTGGTTGCTCAGGCAGGGCTCCAACTAGAGATTTTCCTGCCTTAGCCTCCCGAGTACTAGGACTACAGGCATGTACCACCATGCCCAGCAAATACTGTTTTCACTGTTTCTCATATTAAAAAATGGAAAAAACTGCTCAGTATGATGGTGCAAACCTATAATCCTACTACTCTGGGAAGATGAGGCAGGAGGATGACAAGTTTGAACCCAGCTTGGACAACTTAGTGAGACCATCTCTCAAAATTAAAAACAAAACAAAAATGGGGACATAACTCCTTATGAAAGTCCTGGATTGAATTACCAGTACCACCAAAACAAACAAAACCACTTTAGCTTGAAAGACACAAAAAAGCAGGAGGCAACTGACTAAGTTAAGCCTGCAGAGCAATAGTTCTCAAACAGAAAAGTAAGTCAGCATCCCCTGGAGGGTTTGTTAAAAAATGTAGATAGCCAGGCCCCACTTCCAGATTTTCTGAATCAGCAAGTCTTGGAAGGGTCTCAGCAATTTTCATTTCTTTTTTTTTTTAATTTGTAAAAATGTTATTAGTACATGTTTGCAGTACATAATGATTACATTCTTTGAGGGGAGTTGGTATAGGTACATACACTGTCTTCATTCTTTTTACTTCCTCTTCCCCTTCTCTCTCCCTTCCCTCAACAATTTGCCTGCCTTCCTGCCTTCCTTCCTGCCTGCCTTCCTTCTTTCCTTCCTTCCCTCCTTCCTTCCTTCCTTCCTTCCTTCCTTCCTTCCTTCCTTCCTTCCTTCCTTTCAAAGATTTTTTGAGACTAGGTCTTGCTATGTAGTTCAGGCTGTCCTTAAATTCACTATGTAGTCCAGGCTGGCCTCCAACTCATGAGGATCTTCCAGCCTCAGCCTCCCAAGTGCTGGGACTGCAGATTATGTGTCACCACACCTGGCCCAATTTGCATTTCTAACAAGTTCTGAGCTCAATGGTGTGGAACCTAAGGTATGCATGTGCAGCAGGCTGCTTGTATCACTGAAAGCTCTAAAAGGTTTGGCATCAGTGTCCTTGGTGATGATGTTACTGGGGGTGGGGGGTTTGTACCATACTTTAAGAACCACTTCACTGGATGCTAGATGTGTTCCTGTACTGACTAAGCTTTAAAAGACACACAGAATGGGCCCTGGTATGGTGGCTTTCTATATTTATTTGTAGAGATTAAAAATAGGGATCTTGGGCCAGGGATTTAGCTCAGTGGTTCCGCCACCTGCCTCGCAAGTGCAAGGTCCTGAGTTTGATCTCTGTTACCAAAAAAAAAAAAAAAAGATTGTAAAATAGGGATCTTTACCCTACTTTATGTTTTCACAGTGTTAGGGCACGAGGTGAAAACACAAGCTCAAGCACTGGCCTACAGTCTCTCGCCAAAATTCTTGGGACAATATGTATTTCAGAAATCGGGATTGTGTGGTCCTGCCTATACTGTATAGTGGAAACACCAAATAATGACACCCGTCACTGTTAAGGGCAGCAAGCTAGAGTCAAACACAGTAGTATTTCTATGATCAATTACACTAAGTGGGATTTAAAAAATTATAAGTAGCTTTTTTCCAATTCAGGTGAAGTTTTATACTAGCAAATGAGGTACAAATACTTGATAGTCATATTTCAATTTCTGAATTATAGATAACAGACTTTAGACCTCCACTGTTACAAAAGACAATTTTTTCTTTTATTATTTCTTACCTGTTTTAGAATCATTCATCACCACATAACGTAAAATTATTTATACTTGGAAATAACAAATTATGAAAATAAAAATATTAAAGGGGGAGAAGCTTATATCAATCTGGACAAGATTTTCAAGATTTTCAGAAGCCTATAAAAATAATAATGCATCAGAAATAGAAATGGGTACCTCTCAAAGCTTAGAAAATGAAACTGGTTAGAAAAAGTTCTAAATGGTTAAGCTTAATTAACAAATTTAGTTTGTCCCCAATCTCCAGCCCAGGTTCATCTATGAAAATAAATTTTTTTTTTAATTATGGGTAGAGAAAGAATGGCTGCTATCAAGAAATCATCCAATAACAAATGCTGGTGGGGGTGTGGGGAGAAAGGAACCCTTCTCCATTGTTGGTGGGAGTGCAGACTGGTGCAACCACTGTGGAAATCAGTATGGAGATACCTCAAAGAACTAGGGCTAGAGGTCCCATTTGACCCAGCTATTCCCCTGCTGGGTATCTTCCCAAAAGAATTAAAAGCATCATACCACAGTGATATATGTGCACCCATGTTCATAGCGGCACAGTTTGTAATAGCTAAAGCTTGGAAACAGCCCAAATGTCCATTAACTGGAAACTGGATAAAGAAAATGTGGGATTTTTATAAAATGGAGTACTACTCAGCCATAAAGAACAAAAAACTAGAGTCATTTATAGCTAAATGGATGCATATCAAGGCCATATTCTTAAGTGAAATAAATAGGACACCCATGTGTAAATACCGAATAGTTTCTCTGGTGTGAGAAACTGATAGTGTAAACAAGGTTTAAAATGATTAAAACTAATAACTGATAATTTGAAATAGGAAAAAAGGTCCAAAGACGAAGGAGTGAAGGGAGGGGAAGGGGAAAGGAAAAGAGGGAAAGGAAAAACTATGAGAAAAGCAAAAAAAATGGAAATGAAATCTATGTAAATAGGGAAGGGTGGAGGGGGTGAAGGGCACACAGGTAATGGGGACAAAAATAAGAACCAAGATATAAATGTGAACGAATTGTACACCTAAAATTTACTAATAAAAGTACTAAAAATAAATAAATAAATAATTAAATAAATAAAATAAAATTGTGGGCAGACGTGTTGTTGCACACCTGTAATTCCAGTACTTGAGAGGCTGAAGTAGGAAATGCGAGTTTGAGGCCAGTCTGGGGTACATAGAGTGTTCAAGGCCAGCCTGAACTACATAGCAAAACTCTGTCTCAAAAAGCTAATTAATTGATTATTCTTTTAGAAGATCCATAAACATAGATACCATAATAAGTTTATTTTACCTGGGTGTGTGGTATATCCTGTAGTGTCAGCACTCAGGAGCCTGAGGCAGGATTACAAATTCAAGGCCAGCCTGGAATACATAGCTGACCCTATCTCAAAAAAAAAAGGGCCTTTGTAACTTTGTTTTAATTTAACACCATGTTTATTCTGTGTTTGCTCGCCTTTCACAAGCTGACAAAACCAAATATATAGATTGGGGAAAGTTCAGCAGCTTTCTGCCTCAATTTGCCCAGAAAAGAAAAAAGATATTGAAAAGTTTGTTGGCTTTAAAAGAAGTAAACGGGTAAATGGGTAGACATTTAAACTACTCCTTGAGGGCTGGGGATTTACCTCAGTGGTTCTGCCTCCTGACTTGCAAGCAGAAGGACCCGAGTTCAATCCCAGGTACCAAAAAAATAAATAAATAAAAATAAATAAATAAATAAAATAAACTACTCCTTGAACAGAAATGTAATACAGCATTATTATTAACTAACCAACTTTTTACATACTTAAAATGACTTTACTTTTTACAAGATATCAAGGTTAAGTATTGTATAGATGTTTATATTTCCCCTCCAATTTTCTCCTCCTAGAGTGATTGGATTATAGGTGTGTGCCACCATGCCTGGCTAGATCCTCTTTGCAAGGAACCCAACAACTATTTAACTTTATCAACCTTTTTAAAAAAATATCATTCCTGGTCCAGGGATTTAGCTCAGTGGTTCCGCTGCCTGCCTGCCTTGCAAATGCAAGGACCCGAGTTTGTTCCCAGTACAAAAAAAAAAAAAAAAAAGAAAACGAGCCTGACACAAATTACAAGAGTCTCATGACTGCTCACTTCGGTTTTTTAATCCTTAGGCCAGTGGAATAAAAGGGAGAGTCACTACTTATCCCAAACAATATTTTCCACACTTGCCTGATCACATGGTACACACAGCCTCCCAGGACTCTCTCCTGGAAATTCTCATTCATTTTTATTCTCATTCCCAAGTTTCTCCTGGAACTCCTGGGGTAAATTTGAGCTGTGTTCTCCACTCAATTCATGTAACCAGGCAAATTTTAGAAAAATAGTCTAAAAGCTGTTGAGACATGCAGCAACTCCATCAAAAAGCTTGAAAATTTCTAGAAAACCTAACTTATCAACTAGCTACAAAAAAGGCTGACTTGCCAAAGGTTTTCTTCAGTAAAGCGTCTAAGCAGAAAGAGCAGACACTCCTAGGCTTCAAAAAAAGTATCATTTGGCAGTGAACACAAAGCTAGGATTATAACCCACAAAGCGGGCAGTTTCCTCTTTAAAGAGCAAAAAAATATCCATTACCTAACCCATTGCTCCTTACTGCTAAACTCAGACATAGGGTTGTGACTATTAGTTACTTTCAATCATTTCTGGAAGAAGGCAGAGCAACCAAGTAACTAAAGTAGAACACATACTAGCTATTGTACTTTTAAGGCAAAAGGCAACCTATAATGCAAATGAACTTGACAATGGTGGTAGATGCTGATGAGATAGTTTCAAGGCAGGCTTAAAGTTTGCTAAACCAATGAAAATTTTTAAAAATTTACATGAAAAATGAAAAACAAAATGAGCTAATAACCTGACAAAGAACTAGGGGAGGGAGGGGAAATAGTATATAAACCTTGCCTCTTGCCTAGCTCTACAAAAATAGGGCAGATGCTATTATGTGAAAAAGAAATCATATGTATGATTTTTTTTGACAGGGTGTAGCCCAGGCTAGCCCTGAGCTCATAATAATCCTCCTGCCTCTGCCTGGGATTACAGTCCTGTGCACCACACCCAGCCAAGAAATCAAATTAAAAGCAACTGGTAATCAAGCTACAAAAGTTAATTCTTAAAATGATAAAATCATAACATAATTTTGAAATTGTAAACTACCCCTACCCATTTTTAAAGGCTGGTGATGTCATACTCTGGTACATAGCCAAAAGACAAAGAATAGGTATGTACAAAAAGATGAATGGATATGTCAGGAAGTCAGAATATTTTCCACAGTAGACTGCCTTCAAACAAAGCCATGCAATGGAAAAAAACCATTTGAGTCTGTATTTTTCAGCAGTTCTAATATTACCAACCACCTTCAAATGTCTAATAAACAAATTTAACTTTGCAAATGAATATTTAATCGGTGAGAACCTTTGGTCAGATTTCAGAATGCTGGTAAAAGCTGACTATTAAACAAAATAAGTACAGTACATAACATTAGCAAGCCCAATGTGGATGAAAATCTTCAGGTTATCTGAATTTTTGTATAAATTTCAGTGCAATTTACAAAACCCACACAAACGACATCCACTGATGGTACCCTCTTTTAAAACGATAGGTAGAAAGGTCTTTAAATTCCAAAGGCAATATGTGTCCTAGGATATAACTCAGTCACACCCATCAGGAAATATTTTGACTCAAAGCAACTAGAACAATTGTTCAAATACATATCTGCAAAGACCCTATCAATGCAAGGGAAATTTTTTCCACTTTTTATCTTTTTTTTTTTTTTTCCAGTACTGGGAATTGAACTCAGGACCTTGCACTTGCAGGCGAGGCACCACTGAGCTACATTCCCAGCCCTAATTTTATTTTTAGAAGGTGTTTCCACATTGTAAAGCCTCAAGGATAACTTTTTGTTTTACTTGAGACAGGGTCTTGCTATGTTTGTTCCATAGCTCAGGCTGGCCTTGCCTCACTTCCAAGTGGGGGATTACAGGTACGTGCCACCACACCAGCTTGAAAGATAATTTGATACTGTAAATGCAAATGCCCTCATTCAAAGACTATTGATAAAAATAGATCATTCATGGGGAGGGGATTTAGCTCAGTGGTGCCTCAGCTGCAAGATTCAGAGTTTGATCCCTGGTGAAAAAAAAAAAAAAAAGGATCATTCATGTTGGGTGGCGCACGGCAACAATCCCAGCGCTTTGTAGGGTGAGGCAGAACTGCTGCAAGTTCAAGGCCAGCCTGAACTACATAGTGAGCTTCTGTTTCAAAAAACCAAAAAAAAAAATTCTTTTCATTATGTCCATGAAGTTGTATAGATTTTAAGAAAGCGGGTTTGGGCCGGGAGTTTAGCTCAGTGGTTCGGCTCCTGCCTGGCAAATACAAGGTCCTGAGTTCGATCCCTGGTACAAAAAAAAAAAAGAAAGAAAGAAAGAAAGAGGGCTTAAACCATGTTCTGATAAATTCTCGGATTATCTGATGCACAATGGGCTAATTACTGGGAAGGGCGCCTAGTTCTTGTTCTTTTGAGGTCAAACTAGAAAGTAGGGTGGGGTGGAATCAAGAGGATTAGGAGCCTAGAGACTAGCAAATTATCTTTAGCTTTACCTATTAATCATATGACCTTGGGCAAGTAATTTTACCTCTCTGTGCCTCTTTATTATTCATAAAATGAGTGGGTTAAACTTTACTACAAAATCCCTTCCAGGCCTAAAGTTTGATGGAATCGTTCATGAGGGGCAAATACAACATAATCTGCAAACCCTTTCACTGAAGTGTTAAAGACCAAGATCCTTATTTACAGAAGAAACAGGCGTGGGACTTAAATGTCCGGTTTAAAGTATCACAACCAGTAATGGCAAAGTCTACTTGACCCCATTGCTTTAAAAAGACGAGGTAGGGGTGGCAGGGAGGTGGTGATGGACAGTATGACGAGACCAGTCGTTCTATTACCCAGAACAGCAAACCCTCCCAGGAAAAGGCCTGGAGCAGACTACTGGGCTTCAAATCTCTTGAAGGTCAGGTCGGCATGACTGTGCCGACTCGTGGGCTTGCAAACTCAGGGTTTGTATCCCGCCAATCCGTAATTCGCGCGACTGTGAGTGTAAGAGTTACGAGAGGCGGGGGAGCGCTGCGAGGGAGCCCAAGGCACCCAGGCCCTTGGACGTCGCGGTGGGGTTGCCTGGGATGGGTCACTCACCTGCGAGCCGGTTCCTCTGCTTCGGGCTTCGGACGCACACTGTCCGCACCAAGGGCACCAGTTTCTGCTTGAAAGCACCCGCCACAAGGCCTCCACACCGGAACATCTCTGCCGCCGCTACTCTAGACCTCTTCCTCCTCCTGCCTTTTCTTCACAGGAACGGACCGAAGGGTCAAACACCAGGGGCCAGAGCCCACTGCCCCCGCCTCTTTCCACACGCACACTACGCAGGCTCCTCCTCCCCGCTCCGGGCGGACATTGGACAGTGAAGCCAGCCCACTAGAGCAAGGGATGGGGAACGGCGACCGAAGGCTTACTGCGCAGGCGTAGCACTCAGCAATGCATTGCGATTGGGCCGCACAGTGAGAGGCTTTGCGCATGCGCTTATTTGTGGCATGCTTTGCTAGGCATCCGGCTCTGGCTTGAGTTAGCAACTTTGCGGGAGTTGGTGCCTGTGCGTTGGCTTGAGAGCAAGTTTGGGAAACTGTCCAAAGAGAGCCCGATGGAGCCGCTTGGCCTGGAGGCTGAGGTTGGTGCTGCCGCCGTATAGGTGACGGGAACTGAAAACAGCACTTCACAAATCGAGACCCCAGAACCGCACTTTTTTTTTTTTCCTGTTCTAGGCCACTGGTTACTAAGTACATAATTAGGCTTTCCGATTCTTTTGCATTGGTCCGAGTGGGGCGCCTGGCTTCCCAGATCCGGAATGTACTTCTGTCTTTTACAAGTTTTTGGCGCTTCCCACCCTGCCCGTTTCAGACACAAATGCTCCTTCGGCGCTCTCTTTCCCCGGTCTCACTTCTAAGTTATGCGATTCAAGGTTCTAGATGCTGTGCCAGGGACTGCGAATAGCCTCATGCTGTTGTCGCTTCCGTGCTCCAGAGCAGGATGGCGGCAGAAAGTGTGCTTCACGCGCTTCTGTGGAAAAACCCGAAGCAGGATTTTCAGAGTTGTGGGATGAGTAGGGTGAGGAGCTGAGTGTAAAATAGGTATTTTGACTCTGCGAAGTGTAACTTAAATTTGAAATAGTCACTATATACCTTTTTCAAACATCCGAATTACATAGTCATTTAATAAGTTGTTTCTTGGTTTTGCTTTTGTTTTTAGCAACTACCACTTAGACTGTGCTATGAAAGGGGTTCTTGAGGATATGAAAAATATAGGAAAGGGTCACAGTCTAGTTGAGGAGTTGACACATACTGGTCATTGAAATAATATCTGTCACAGTGCCAGAGCAAGGGAGAAGAGTTTGGGATGGAATCGTTAAGGAAGAATTTCATGCAAAAGTATTTGAGCTGCGTGTTGAAGGACGATAGTAGAACTCTAATAGTGGAGGGAGAGGAATGATATTTCAGATATCAAATACGTTGAGATCAAAGGAAACATTTTTAGTTGTTAAACATCTTGACTTTGGATCCAGACCAAGCCAGGCTGAATCCTAGCTGCCAATTGGGCAAGTCATTTGATTGCTTCACTTTCCTCATCTACCAGTCTCAAGAGGTGTTAGGAAGACTAAATGAGCCATTACTGTATCTGAGGCAGAAGCATTGTCAAGTTTGAGCCCAGCCAAGACAACTTAGCGACTTAGTGAAACTATCTCAAAATTTAATTTAATTTAATTTAATTTAATTTAATTTTTTGTCTTTTGAGACAGGATTTTGCTATGTAGTTCAGGCTGGCCTTGAACTCACTATGTAATCCATGCTGGCCTGGGATTACAAGGGTGTGCCACCACTCCTAGCTCTCAAATTTTTAAAGAAAGGGCTGGGAATGTAGTTCAATGTGAAGGCTCTAGGTATTTGGCCCTGTACCATACCCTAACTAAACACAAAAAGCAACAACAAAAAACACTATTTGTAAAGTGTCTTACAAGAAGCACCATGCTGCTTGTTAAAACTCCTAGAAGTATAAAAGACAAAATCCAGGAAGTATTGCTAAGAATACTTAAGTATTGGGGGGAGGGCAGATCTGAACTGGCAAAAGAATTTGGCTCTAATCCTATAGGTGATGAAGTTACTTTTTTCTTTTCTTGCTGGGATGGGGATAAAGAATGAAGTTATAGTTTTAGGAAGTTGAACCTGGGAAGCACTCCTTTTTGAGTGAAAATGATACAGGTTTCCCATACCCAAATGATTTGGCAAGATAGATCATTGTTTAGAAGTGCAGGGGATGGGTCATATTTTATGTAGAGTTACTTCCGAGAACAAATATTGAAAATATTAATTCTAGAATAAGGTAAAATTATTTATATTTATTTAGTATTTTTTAAAGGTCTCACTGACATTGCTGTTTCTTGATACTTCTAAAAACCAAGAACAGCCAGGTGTGATGGTGCACCCCTGTAATCCTGCTGTTCTGGAGGCTGACACAGGAGGATCGCTGTGAGTTTGAGGCCAGCCTAGGCTATATAGTGAGTTCAAGGGTTACATAATGACACCCTATCTCCAAAAGAAATTTAAAAAATAAAAACCAATAACATACCTGAACAAGTGAGGTAGAAGAATCACTAGAGCCCAGGAGTTCAAGGCCAGCCTGGGCAACATAAGAAGACCCTGTAACAGCAGCAACAAGATAATAAAAAAAACTCTAGTAATAAACATGGATTGATTAGATACAAAGTTGATCATATCTGTTGGTAGAAGAGGCTTTTTTTTTTTGGTTTTTTGGTTTTTTGAGACAAGGTCTTACTATGTAGTCCAGGCTGGTCTTGAACTAAATATGTAGAGCAAGCTGGCCTCAAACTCATGGCAATCCTCCTGCCTCAGCCTCCTGAGTGCTAGGATTATAGGTGTGTGCCACCATGCCCATCAAAAGAGGCTTTGGAAAACACTGTTAAAATCATGACAATCAGATACCTGTGAAACAGCTGTACATATTTGAAAGAATTTAATGATGCACAATTTAAGAATTTAAAAGGCATTGTAAAGCATATTTCATTTTTTGCAATAGGTGCATTGAGATAGTTTTCTTGTCCTTTTAACTAAAATTATATTTTATCTTTTTTGGCAAAATTAATACACTATACTCATCAAACTATTTCCACAAAATATAAGTGGAGCGCGCCCCCCCCCCGTTTTATTCCACAGAGATAATACACACTTTTTATTAGGGCAAGGAGTCCATTTTGAAATACCTCCTTTCCAGAAATCAAAAGGTAGATTCAGTGACAAGTTTTTTTCAGAAGTGTACATCTAAATAATCTTATGTGGATACGATGTTTATTTTTTTCCTCAGGAATTTAGCATTCTAGCTATGCGCTGACTAAGCTTCCTCTATATGTACAGGATGCACCCAATTAACATTTACTGCCCCTACAAAGGGGAAGGAAGTGGGAGGGCTAAGGGAAAGGATAGAAGGGAATGGGGTTAATATGAGAAAATGGAAAAATAGGAACAAAATTTTTGTAAATAGGGAGGGCGAGAGGGGTTGAAGGGAGGGGTGGGCAAGGGTGAAAAACAAGAACCAAGAGAGACTATGTAAAGGTGCAAATTTCCAATGATGAATGTCATTATATTGTATACCTAAAATGTACCAATGATTAGAATGAATAATCGATAATGTAAAATAGGAAGAAAAGGTCCAAAGGGGTAGGGGTAGTGGGAGGCACAGGGGAAAGGAAAGAAGGGAAAGGAAAAAATGATGAGAAATGGAAAGAATGGAAATAAAGTCTTTGTAAATAGGGAAGGGTGGAGGGCGTGAAGGAAGGGCTAGGAATGGGGAAAAAATAAGAACCAAGATGCATTATATAAAGGTACAATTCCCAATGAGAAATGTAATTGTGTTGTATACCTACAATGTACCAATAAAAGAATTTAATACAAAAAAAAATATTTACTGCCCCTCTCCTTTTCTACAACTATTTTTCTGGATGTCAAGATCATCAGAGGCATTAGCTTCTAGTACAAAGAAGAATGATCTAGCAAACTGTTATCTAGACATCAATCAAAAACCAAAATACTGTACAGTGATGATTGGTATTCATAATGAAGACCTTGGATTAGCCAACTAATATCCAATCCTTCGTTTGATGGTTTTAATGTTGAATAGTGTAATCTAAGGTTTTAGAAATGGGTGACCCACATATATGATTAAAAGGTTAGCTACAAATATATCTGCTAACTCAGCTAATAAGCTTATTAACTAGAAGATCCCATTTTGAGTAACTTTAACTTGGCAAAGTAGTTGCATTCCAGTTTGCATACAAACATCACTGATGCACTGAATGGTTTTTCTCTTAGTGGGAAAGGATTTAGTCACATCTCTTCCTGCAGCTCAGCCTCACATACAAATAAGATATATTACCTTAGCTTATAAAATATGTGAGGGAAGGGTAAAGTTTTAAAAACAAACATAAAGCAGAAGAATGGATAAAGAAAATGTATTTATACCCAGTGGAGTACTAGTCTGCTATAAGGAAGGATAAATTTGAGTCATTTGTATGAAAATGGATGCACCTTTAGACCACAATGTTAAGTGAAATAAATCAGGCACACAAATATTGCAAGATTTCTTTTATAAAAGAAACCTGAGCCAGAGATTTAGCTCAGTGGTTCTGCCACCTGCCTTGCAAGTGCAAGGCCCTGAGTTCTCTCTCTGGTACAAAAATAAAAAATAAAAAACCCGAAGTATAAATAAAAAGCAAAATAAAAGATAAATAATAGGAAACAGGGAGATACATTTTTTGCAAATAGGAAGGGGATTAAGGGATGGAGGGAAGAGGGAAGGGAGGGCAAGGGGATATGAAAAGAATTAAGATGTTTATGTACAATGTACCCATTCCCCACAGCGAATGTAATGATTATGTACTGCAAACATGTAGTATTAAAAAAACTTTTAAATATAAGATGGGTGCCTTTTATTTTATGTAAATTGTACGTCAGTAAAGTGTATTTCAAACACATTCTGAACCTGCAAATCACTTTAAGGAGGAATATGGGTCTTGATCAAGATGTGTGATTATTAGTAAGCTTTGGGAAGCTGCCCTGTAATACCGTAAGAAAGTTGTGTTCATTTATCATCTTCCAAGCATAATGTAGGCTTTTGGCAAATTAGACCGAACCACTTTGTTCTACATTCAGTTGCAGAGGGGTGAGCCCTCCTAGGGATTCCTAACTCCCCTTAAAACTCCGCCATTCTGGAAGGATTTTTGGTTATATGGAAGGCTCAGGAATACAAGAGACTGTGGAGTTTATGCTATGTCTTAAGATTCCTTAACTGGATCTGTAATGTTTAGCTCCAGAAACAAAGTCCCCTTTTGCTGCCCCTTCTCCTATCCTCTGTATGGTCCACTCCCGCAGCGGGCCTTCCCTATTGGCCAGCCAAACACAACCGACTGCGGCAGCCAATGGGAGCCACTCTCCTGAACATTACGAGGATGGGTGCTCGTGGTGTGATAAGGGGAGGTTGGCGCCTGGTACGCGCCCCCCTTCATCTGGCAAATCTATGACAGAAACAGTAACACCCCCTACACACATATCCCCGCGCCCCCGTCTCCCTCCTTTCAGCGCCCCCCCCCCCGCCGCCGCAACCCATCCCTGCGAATTTTGGCAGCGCCCTCCCTGGCTCCTCGGGCCCCCGCGAGCACACCCGCTTACTAAATACAGAACATCCCTTTATCCCTAGGTTTGGGCGAGGGCAGGGAACCCTGGAAGCTCGGCACGGCTGCCTGTCGCTCCGGAGGTGAAAGAGGTATCTCCGACCCCCACTCCACCCACTCCTGCCGAGTTGTGTTGCACCGAGGCCAAGTGCTTTGGTGTCGCTTAGGGTGCAGCTCTCTTTGTCCTCCCCAGTGGTGCTTCCTGCCCTGTGCGCTCCGAGCAAGTGGGGGTGGGGAGTCTGGAACCTATAACATAAATGGAGGCAAGAGAAAGGAAGTCTATTCCGGGGTGGTGTGTGCCACTTTCCCCATCCCCTCCCTTTCCTCCTTGGGCTTCCTCTCGCCAGTGTGTCCCTGGAGTTCAGAAGGGACGATCTTTACGTAAAGGAGCAGCGCCCAAGCGTCCCGTCCGAGGGCACGCACAGGCAGAAGGCTCGCTGCTTGCCTGCTCTCCATCTCTCCTCTCCCCGGCTTTTGTGTTGATGCCTCGGAGCTCCAAGGAGGGTGTGCTGGAGGGGGGGGGGCTTGGGTGAGAGGCACCCCTTTCACGCGCGCGCGCGCACACACACGTTGTCGCCTCACGCACACTCGGGCGGACACACTCAGACACACACACACACGCACGCACGCACGCACAAAGCTCGCTCTCCTGGAGCGCACTAACGTGGCCGTTTTCTTTGTGTGGAGCCCTCAAAGGGGGTTGGGGCCCCGGTCTGGTCCCAGGGAGATGGCGCAGACCATCCTGGGCCATGGGAGCCTGCAGCCTGCCTCAGCCGCTGGCCTGGCATCTCTGGAGCTCGACTCTTCCCTGGACCAGTACGTGCAGATTCGCATCTTCAAAATCATCGTGATTGGGGACTCCAACGTGGGCAAGACCTGCCTGACCTTCCGCTTCTGCGGGGGGACTTTCCCAGACAAGACTGAAGCCACCATCGGTGTGGACTTCAGGGAGAAGACGGTGGAAATCGAGGGCGAGAAGATCAAGGTGAGGCAGTCAGTCAGTCAGGTCCAGGAAGGGAGGGACCTGGGAGGAGGCTTTGCCTGAGCTATAGCTCTAGTAAGTGTCCAGTGCTTGTGTGACTGCTTGCTGAGCCCAAGACCCTGGGCATCTACTCGTCCCTTTTCACTTGTCTCTGTGGTGCTGTCCCCAGTCCATCCGATTTTTTAGGGCAAGCAGGACCGGTTGCCTTGTTACCTTTTGCCTCTGACAGCTCCTGCCAGCAAAAGCACGTTTGAGCTCATCCCTGACCCTGAGTGGGAGCAGCGGCACCTGTGGGCAGAGGGAGGCATGAGACATCCCTAGGTCCTAGGCTGTGGGATGGATCTCAAAGCACTTTACACACCTTGAGGTCTCTTCTATCTCTTGGGTGCCAATAGGCTGCAAAAGCCACTCTGGCTAAGTGCTGTGTCGTTAGAGAGGAGGAATGGATGGAAATCTGTAGAGAATGAAAGCTGCTTTATTTTAAATTGCAGTTTAGAGTGGGGTGGTTATGGCACAATGCCATGAGCCATTTTAAAGACTGAGACAGGGTCACCTTCGCAATAGGCGAAACTTGTTCTTTAATTTTCTCAAATGTATCTTTTTTACTTGTCTGGGGTGCCTAACAAACGAACCACCCATTACTCATTCTGTTGCTATTGTCTTCAGAAAGCCTTCATAAAAATGCAAGGCAACTTGGGCCAAGGGAAGTGCCTTGACCTCCCCATTAGTTTATCAAATAGGCTAAGTACAAATATTCCTGTCTGATTATTTGTGCTCACCTTTAGTTCAGAAAAGGTAGTAATTCAATAAGAGAGTAATATGTCAATGTGCAGCAGTGGTGGAAAGGAGGACACAGCAAGGGCAACTTTCTGTGTTATGGGAGGAGAGGCAGTGAGCATGATGGGAGGGAGCTCCTAAAAAGGCACTTGGAACATGGAAGGCCAACTCCTGTAAAACCACAGTTGACCCTGCTTTTTGGAGCTACTGAGGGTCGAATCCTCACAGGACCTCATGTGTGCTAGGCAAGTGCTGTACCACTAAGCTACATCTCCAGCCCAGTTGACCTTTTCTTGAGCCTATGGTTAGACCCCAGAGAGGGTCAGTGTGGAGGCAAAACTCTTGCTGGTCAAACAGCCCAATGACCACAAGGCCCCTGTTTTTCCATTACCTGGAAATGGAACCCAGGGCCTCCCACATGTTAGGCAGGAGCTCTAAAGTGAGCTATGTCCCCAGTCCTTAGGGCCTATCTTCTGGGTGGAGAAAAGGACTGAGCCACTGGGGAGACTGATGAAACACTCCAAACTGTGCAAGACTCCTGACTCTTGATCATTAAAATGAATGTGTTATAAAATGGCTTTGGAAACCAGACCAAAGAACTAGATGTCAGGAAGATGGGCACCCAAGTACTGACAAGGGAAAGCCCAATGGTCAGGGAGGGAGCATTCTTTTAAACCTGTGATCTGTTTTGCTTCTTGCATTTTAGGAGGAAATTGTCACAGTCCGCTTTAAGGTCAAAGTAGTTATCCATCTTTATCCTTTCCTAGGTGTTTGCATGGCTCTAGTATGTCTAGCTTCTTTAATGTAAAGCTGTAAGATTCTGAAATGTCTAAGACATGTCTTTTAAAATCCAAAGTAGAAATATATTTATGGATGGACTCTTAAACCTTCAGAATCCTTAAAGTTTAATGCTATCATTTGTTTAAAATTAAGTGTTACAGTGAGCCAAAGAGTTCCTTGGATTTAAATGGGGGAGAATAAATCCATCTGAAATTTGGGTGGAGGAAAAAGGAGTGTTTGGGAGTCTAGAGGAAGAGGGTGGAGGTGGGGAGATGGGAGGAGGAGCTGGAAAAGTGAGGAATGGGAGGTGAATGTCCTTCCTTTCTACACCCCCATACTTAGCCAAACTGGGTTTCACAGTCTCTGCCAAAGAGTCCAGACTTTTTTTCCAGAGGGCAGAGTCTGTGATAGTGTGACTCACTAGAAACAGAGCTCAGCACAACACCACACGCAGATAAGTGCTTAATACAAGCTTTTTTGGGAAGATGATATTTTCAAGAGGACAAAGCCTTGTGACACTGCGCAAGGAGGAGCCCTCCAGGGCAGAGTCTGCAAGAATTCATAGTGGAGTGTAGAAGTGGAGAGATGGTGACTGCCTCTTGTAAACCTGCTGCAACCTCACGGCAAGAGACCAGAGTGTCTGTGGAAAGACAGCAGAGCATAGCAACTGGCACATGATCTGGATAGATTTTTTTTTTTTTGATACCAGAGATCGAACTCAGGTCCTTGCGCTTGCAATGCAGGCAGCAGAACCACTGAGCTAAATTGGATAGGAGATTTTTGCCCCATGCTCTAGCTGGCCTGGAATTTTTCAAGGAGCAAGTGCCAAAACCATGCTCAGAGGTTACTGCCAGGGGTTCCCCCTTAAGGAGAGAGAGAAAAGTCTAGCATGACAGGCCAAGATAGCCCTAGACCACAGCCAGAAATAGAAGGCTGTGGGGTTATAAAATATCCATCCCTGGCAGGAGAGGAGAGGAGAGAAGAGGTCTCAGCCAGTTCTTGTTCTCAGTCCCAGAGCAGGGTGTGGCCTCTCCTGAGCTGCTCTCTGTGTCCCAGGGTGGCACATATGACAACCCAGGTTAGATTTGCTGATTTGCTCTAGTTGAAGTTATATTGTTAAGCTTCAGAGCCATCCCTAGGGGATTGAAACCCCATTTGGCTTCTCCAGTCACTGTGTCTCCCACCCCACACCATCACAATGTTTAGAATCCAGTGTTTCTCATAAACATAAACTTGAGAAAAACCTTCAATGAGTAGGCAGTAATAATAAGAAGAACTTCTATTGATTGGATAAACAAAGAGCCCAGATTAGGCACTTTACAAGTGTTGACTTATTTGATACAGCATCTTTATGAAATTAGGATTATTGTTATTATTCCAACTTTATAGATAAGCAAGCTGAGGGTGACAGAAATGAAATAACTTGCCCAATGGCACATAGATCTGAGCTTCAGTCTTTGACTCTTGAGCCCAGGCCCTTCACCATCTCTTTATGCTGCCCTTCCTGTGACAGGGCCAGAGTTTCACTCCAGATTTAGAGGCTGTGCTTTTCACCATTGTGCGCTACTCTAGGGAACAATACAGTATCTAGCCCCCCAGATTGAGGGGAGATGTGCTCAGCAGGAGGTAGGATGCCAGGTAGCCAACCTGGTCTTTTCTAGGTCAGGGGTCCAAGAGCCTTTAAGTTGTCTCCTTCAGGGATGAGGGATGTAGCTCAGTGCTACAGCGCTTATCTAATGTGCCCGAGCCCCAGGGTTCTATCCCTGTACCGCCAAAAAAAAAAAAAGTCTCCTTCACTTGCACCCAGGACACTGAGCTGAGTACCTGGGTTTTACTTTTTTCACCTTGGCTGTTTCATCATGGGTGTGAGAATCAGAATGTTCAGAGATAAAAGAGACCATAGAGATTCTCTAATCCAATGTCTTCAGATAGGAAACTGAGGCTCAGAGAGAGAGAGAGAGAGAGAGAGAGAGAGAGAGAGAGAGTGACTTGCCCAAGATCATATAGAACCAGGCCTACAACTCAGGTTTCCTTAATTTCTTTGCTGGGGCTTTATCCATGTATCACACTGCCAGACTTAAAGGAGTGCATAAGGGGCTGGGATGTGGTTCAGTGGTAGAGCACTTGCCTAGCATACACAAGGCCCTGGGTTCAATCCTCAGCACCACAAAAAAAGAGAGCATAAATCCCCACCAGCTCAACCAACCCATAAGTTTCCCTGGGACAGCAACATGATGGGATATCATATGGGGAAGCTAACAGTTGTTTCTGGCATCAGTCTAGGAAGCGTGGTGGCATCCCTCAACCCTCAAAGGAAGGGTAGAGCTTCCCTTAATGACTATTATGTGCTCATCGCCTCTGCGTTTAGCTAAAACATGTTGAGTCTGTTACAGTCTGAAAATATTGGAAGACAAGAAATATGGGGTAGAGGAGGCAGTGAACTTATAATATAAATTTTCATTAAAGCAGCCCTCTTGTGTAGCTTGGTCCCTCCTACAGGCTGGGCACCCCCTCTGTCCCCGCCTTGGGGTCCAGACAAACTACAGGTCAGCTGTAACTGTGGGCAGGTGCAGCCCAGGACTGTGGAATTCTCTTCCTCTGCTGATCACTGGGAAAAACAACCTTCCTGTGTTACATTACCAAGTGGACGGAGGCTGGGCTGTGTTCCTGAGAAGCTGCCCGCAGTCAGAATGACATCATGTCTTCCGGAGGGCTTCTGAGCTCCCATCTTCTGCCAGTTAGCTTAATGGTTAATTATCCATCAGTGTGTGTTTCTCTGTCTCCCTGGCTGCCTCTTCTTCTGTGTGTGTTGCTCTGTATCTCTGCCCTCCTCACCATTCTGTGTCAGCTTTGGATGTGTGCCTTACATTCAGATGGGACAGTGCAGTAGTTGAAAAAAAAATTTCTTTTAAACTTTTACCATCACCCAGGGGGGCTCCCCCAAGAGTTACAGATGTATTTGTCTCCTCCTTTTGGACACATCTACCCTCCCCCACTGGTCTCCAACAAAAGAACATTCATGCCTCGTCTAGAGGAAAGATGCCAGATGTGTTCCCTGGAGAAAAGAAATTCTCCTGTCAGCTAAGATCACGCGCAGGGGCTGGGGGCTTGCTGAAGCTTGCTCTTGCAGGGAGAGCTCTGGGAAGATGGTTTTAAAGGCTCCATTTATCTTTGGCAGCTCCCCACATTGCCCCTTAACCCTCCTCCAGCACCCCATCAGTTAGAGCCTCCCCCCAGCCACCCATGGCACATTGACAGCACCCCTCACCATGGACTGTCCTGGCCTTGGCTCTATTTCAGCTTCCAGCTAAGCTTTCTGTGCTTTCCAGGATGAGAACCAATGGATCCAAGGAGCAATACTAATAGGCTGATGGGATTTCCAAGACAATAACAACAGCTAATATTTGCACAGCACTTGGCATTTTGCAAAAGCTCTTTCTCATGTGTTATTTTATTGGATCATCCCAGAACCATGGAAGGATCAAGTTTCCATTACAGAGATGAGGAAAGTGAGTCTCAGTTGAGGAAGGGTTGATGACTTGGCAAGCAAGTCATTTACACAGCTACTAAGTGGAGGAGCTGGAATGCTGCCCTTCCAACAGCACCCAATCAGTTGTCCATCTAGATTCAGTGAGGGAGGTTTGGGGCTTCTCAAGGAGGAAGGGAAAGTGTATGCAGTACATACAGTTGGCCTCCTGGATCCATGGGCTCCACATCTGAGGATCCAACCAACCAAGGATCAAAAATATCTGGAAAAAAACCTACATCTATACTAAATATGTAGAGAGGTTTTTTTTTTACATTATTCCCTAAATAATACCTTCCAACAAGTATTTACATAACATTTGCATTGTTTTTGGTATTATAAGTACTCTAGAGATGATTTAAAGCATACGGGGGGATGTGCATAGATTATATATAAAAATACTACACCATCTTATATAAGGGACTTGAGCTTCTGTGATTTGGGCATACACAAGAGTTCTAGAACCAATCCCCTGTGGATACTGTACTTAGGAATAATGATATTAGGCACAATGTCATGTATTTACAAGGAATGCTAACCCTCACACTGTCCCTACATGATCACTATTGTTATCTTCATTTTCCGGATGAGGGCACTGAAGATATCAGAAGTAACTTGCCTGGCATATCTAACTAGTACATGATTTGGGCCAAGATTTTCATCCAAGTCGCTTTGATTCCACTACATCCTGCAATCCCTAAGAGAAATGAGGATCTGGAGTCTGTGCGTGTGGCCTAAGGGGATGTCATCAGCCTTGTGCAATCCATGGAGATGGTGCTCATGGAAGAGAGGAAAGGGTGAGAGGAAAGACAGCTGCAAAGGGAAGCAGGTGCTTTCACTGCCTGGTAGGGGCCAGGGGGTTATGAGGATGCTGAGACGAACAGGAACACTGAACCCCAAACACAAAGAGATTGTTTTCATGTATCCATCACCTCCCAATGATGAGCCCTCCTTCTTTGAGGGTTCTGAGTCCACTCCACTTGTTCTTCTGTTTTGTATTGGGAGCAGCCTACTTCTGGGCTCACCTCTCATGACAGACAGGGATGCAAATAATATGGGAGGGGTTCATAAAGAGCTGGGATGGGACGATTGTCTACCATTGAAATTCCAAGATTCCAAATAAAAGCTCCGAGACTCTGGATTGCTTTGGAAAGGGAGAGATCTCCAGCAGCGAGGGCCCTCTCCACAATTCTGGCAACTTGGATGGTGTACACAATTAGGAAACCAAAGAGAAGCCAAACAACCAACCTTACTCAGCCTAACACCTCACACACTCCCACCCGTGTTCCTGCTAGTGACAGGTATTTTTAGAGTCCTGAGCTCATGGTGTTAAAGCATCTGCCACATGCCTGAGGGCTGATAGGGATTCAGCCTTATTCAGAGACAAGAGACAAGAGTGAAGACTGCTGGGGGGTGAGAAGTGGAGACCAGAAGCCAAGTGGTAACCCTATTCCTGGGCTAGACCTGCTCCCTTCCCACTGATCTCTATTCTCTCAGCCTGTTCTCCCTTTCTTCCTGTTCGGAGCACCAGAAAGGCAGAAGAAATGAAAAATCTTTTCTGTCTCTGTTTGCAGATATAGGCCAGACTTTGAGGACTTACATTTTTCTGTGTAACCAAAGTCAAATGTTCTCTGATATGGCCTGGGCAGATACCCAGGTGGCCAGAGTGCTTGTAGTTTGATGGCTCAGGCCAATGCAGCTCTTGATGATGGTGATGATGATGATAATGACAACCTTCATGGTGAGTGATCTGATGCAGAGAGACTGATTACAGTTTAGTTGGAGAGCTGCCAAGAACACTGAAGAAACAGGGAACACATAAATATATTCTAAATGGTATGATACAGACTCAAAGTGCAATAGGAATTCCTAAGAAAAGAGAACTGAAACTGGAGAAGGTTTGAGGAAGAATGTGGAGGCATGAGCCTAGCCTTCAAGAATTGGTGAGATCTCGATAGGGCAAAAAGGGATCAGCCAAATCTAGAGGGGAAGAGTGGACGAGGAGGACCAGAGGCACAGAGCTGGGAATGAACCAGGTGGAGCTGAGTAGTTTGAACCCAGGTTGAGAGGGGTGAAATTAGGGCAGACAGAAAAATTTCCATTTGATGCCACATGCAGTAGAGTGAGGGCTACTGTAATTTCCCGACTGAGGAAGATGGTATGCAGATACAAGCAGGCATTTAGGAGGGCTCGTCTGAAAGCAGCACTGGAGTAGCGACATCCAGAAACCAAAGGATTGCTGTCATCCAGGAGTGAGGAGAAGGGTCTGACCAAGGGACCTGAACACTGAAATAGAAGGGTTATGCCAAAGGAATCTAGAGGCCATGTCAATGGAAGATGATGGACAGCCAGGACAATGAAAACTGATGGTCAGAATGATGACTCTGGGGCCCTGTAAGATCTCCCCTCAGCAAGGAAATTAAATTATATTTACTAGACTATATTTACTGTTAACTCCATATAAAGCCTATACTTGTTTTAAGAGGCATGGTAGCAAATTAGTGGCCATAATCAAATTTTCTTTGATAATTGAGAATTGTATAGGACCTTGGAACCATCATTCTGAATACGAATGTCTCTCATCTAAGATGTTGGCTAGAAAAGGGAAAAAAGATTGGGTTTGAATGTGTGGAATTCAGAGTATCCCTTGGGTGTTATGTCTTCACACGTTACTGATATCAGCTTTTTCCTTCATAAGTTAGCTTTTATCCCAAAGGCAAGGTGCAGAAGAAAAACCCAGTGAGTTAAATTATCATTTATGTAATGTAGAAGTGAATTTAAGCTGGGGATTTAGCTCAGCGGCACCGTGCCTGCCTCGCAAGTGCAAGGACCTGAGTTCGATATCCGGTACAAAAAAGCAAAAAAAACCCCAAACCCAAAACAAAAACTGAGTGAGAAGTGAATTTAAAAGTTAACTGAGGTAAAAAGTGAAATTATAACACTAACTTTGCTTTCTTTTTTTTTTGGTATGGGGATCGAACTCAGGTCTTTGTGCTGCGAGGCAGGCTCCGGAACCACTGAGCTAAATCCCTGGCCCCATAATTTTGCTTTCTTTTAAAAGTAATTCAGGGCCGGGGATTTAGCTCAGTGGTTTCGCCGCCTGCTGTGCAGGTGCAAGGACCCGAGTTCGATCCCCAGTACCAAATAAATAAATAAATAAATAAATAAAAGTAATTCAAGCCAGGGATGATGGCACATGCCTATAGTCCAGCATACTGGGAGGTTGAGGCCAGAAGATCACAAATTCAAGTCCAGGCTGGGCAACTTAGCAACTTAATGAGAACTTGTTTCAAAATTTTTAAAAAGGGGCTGGGGATGTAGCTCAGTGCTAAGGCCTTGGGTTCAATCCTTACTACTGCAACATCAACAACAGAGTGATGGAAAAAAAAATTTTTAAAGTAATGTGTGCTTGTAGGAGAAAATTTGGGAAGTTAAAAAAGAAGAAAATACACTGCGCCTGCCTCACAAGTGCAAGGTCCTGAGTTCGATTCCCGGTACTGGAAAAAAAAGAAGAAAATATCACCTAGAGTCCCAGTGCCCATAGTCATTAATGTTCTATGCACATGTGTTTAATGTTTTTACAAAATCGAGACCATAGCATATGAATTTTTGGGTCCTGAGGATTGAACTGAGGGCCTCTGCCACTGAACTACACCCCAGCCCTGAAAAATTTTGTATCCTGTTTTTACACTTGTATTTTGTGAGCACTTCTCTCACCATTTAGTCTTTGACAACATTATTTTGAATGGCTGCATAATAGTCCATTGTATAGATATACACCTTCATTTTCTCTCTCCTAGGTTTAGGCTATTTCCTGTGTTCTTTTTGTTTTTTTTTCTTCAGCACTGGGGATTTAACCTGGGGCCTTGTGCATGCTAGGCAAGTGTTCTACCACTGAGATACATCCCCATCCTTTTTTGTTTTGAGACAGAATCTTGCTCATTTTCCCAGGGTGATTTTGACTTTACAATCCTCCTGCTGCCTTCCAAGCAGCTGGAATTACAGGTGTGTGCTACCATGCCCAGATGGTTGTTGTTTTTTTAAGTATAAATAACACTGTGATTAAAAGCTTTGTACAGAATTTTGAGCACATCTCTGCTATGTCTTTTGTGTAGATTTCTGGAAGTGGGGTTACAGGTTCTAAAAGCTGTGAACATTTTTAAGGTTCTTTTTTTTTTTTGGTACCGGGGATCGAACTTGGGTCCTTGCGCTTGCACAGCAGGCAGCCAAACCACTGAGCTAAATCCTCGGCCATTTTTTAAAGTTCTTAACAATATTACCAAATTGCCCTCCAGAAAAGCTGCCCAAGTTTTTTGTCTAAAAACCTTCAGATTTTCAACCCAGCATTCTTTCTCGCTCTTTTGTTCTTTTCTTGTCTTCCTTTCTTTCTCTTCCCTCGCTCAACCCCTTATTTTTCCCCCTCCCCTTTCATACTGGGGATTGAACTCAGGGCCTTTGCACTGAGCTACGGCCCCCATCTTTAAAAATTGTTTTTTTTAATGTTGAGACAGGATCTCATTAAGTTGTCAACTCAAGATTTTCAACGAACAATCTTAAGAAAAACTTAACAAGCCCTAAAACTTCTCTACACATTGAAAAGCCCATTCTACTAATCCTTTGAGAACTACTTCCTGTGTCAGAGTTTGTAACCTCACTTTCTAAAGCCTCTGAACCACGTCTTCTCCTGTCTGTTCATGTTTCCTTTTCTGACTCCATACATGGGTTTCTGTATCTTTCAGGTTCAGGTGTGGGACACAGCAGGTCAGGAACGCTTTCGCAAAAGTATGGTGGAGCATTACTACCGCAATGTTCATGCAGTAGTGTTTGTCTATGACGTCACCAAGATGACATCCTTCACCAACCTCAAAATGTGGATCCAAGAATGCGATGGGCATGCTGTGCCCCCACTAGTCCCAAAGGTGCTTGTGGGCAACAAGTGTGACTTGAGGGAACAGATCCAGGTGCCCTCCAACTTAGCCCTGAAATTTGCTGATGCCCACAACATGCTCTTGTTTGAGACATCAGCCAAGGACCCCAAAGAGAGCCAGAATGTGGAGTCAATTTTCATGTGCCTGGCTTGCCGACTGAAGGCCCAGAAATCCCTGCTGTATCGTGATGCTGAGAGGCAGCAGGGGAAGGTGCAGAAACTGGAGTTCCCACAGGAAGCTAACAGTAAAGCTTCCTGTCCTTGTTGAAACCAAATGGTGTAAATATAAGATAAATTATCACTGAAGATTTTTCTTTCCCTTTTTTCCGTGGCTGCATAATGCTGACATCTGCTTGTTTCCATGCAAATTGGTATCAAAATAAAATTTGTATAGATTATCAGATGGCTTTATGTCTTGCTTTTCTCCAAGAAGACTTTTTTCCACTTTTTTCTTTCCTCCTTCCTTCCTTTCTACTGCTGGAGGTGGAACCTAGGGCCTTGAGTATGCCAGGCAAGTGCTCTACCACTGAGCTACACCCCTAGCCCTAGGGAAATATTTCTGATTGTGATGAGTGGAGGAAGCAGCTTGCCCTAGAGTGACTGGCCAGTGCCAATGCATATTCACTACCAGCTTTTTATGCTACATGAAATTACCATCGTTTGAGACACTTCTCCAAGGCTAATTCATTCTTTCAGTGTCATTAGTGGGCAGAAACATCCAGTGGGGATGGTACATGGATCAGATGTTTTTGCTAGAGAGATAATGCAGATGGCTGGATAGAGAGGTGTTTCTTTCTTTTTCTTTTTTTTTTGGTACGGGGGATCGAACTTAGGTCCTTGCGCTTGCGCAGCAGGCAGTGAAACCACTGAGCTAAATCCCCGGCCCCTCTTTCTTTTTCTTTTGAGACAGAGTCTTGCTATGTATACTGCTGCGACCCGCACAGTGTAGGGTCCGAAGCCAGGGAGAGCGGTGGGAGATGAAGAAAAGATGACAAAGAGACCAGGATTATTCTTGATAGCTGGGACCAGGTGGGACCATAGACTGATGAGCTAAAGGCTACTTGGCGTCCAGTACGCTCTTTATTTATAGTGTAGAAAGGCAGGGTAACTAGTGCCACATGGCCCACATGGCCTAGGCTGACCGTGATTGTCTCATGATTGGGGCATGAGCAGAAAAGGAACAAGGATACATAATGTAACTGTCTCTGGGGATGTGCCATCCAGCATCTACAATCTTAATCTGGTGTGGGTTTTTTGTTTTTTTGTAGGGATCAAACTCAGGACCTTGCGCTTGTGAGGCAGGCGGTGGCACCACTGAGCCAAATCCCTGGCCCTTACAATCTTAATCTATGGAGGAGAAAGGGAGTAGGGATTAGGCGAAGGGCCATCTTCAGGCTCTGCCTATGGCAGTATACTAGGCTGGCCTCGAACTCACAGCAATCCTGCATGAGCTTCCCACATGCTGGGATTACAGGCATGTACCACCACATTTGGCCTTGAATAGACAAGTTTTGAAAGGAGATATGGATTCAGTATTTCCTTGGTTTCCTAGATATGTGCCTTGAATGTCCACATAGGCTGCTCTCTTATTTCCTAGAGTTTAACTGCAGGAATAATGTACACACTGAAACTACTTGAGAACAGAACTGGACAACATCAAGTGCAAGTTTGTACTATGGGAAATGGGAACCTTATGGACTCCACATCAGTGAAGGCTCTCAGAAAAATAACTGGACTTATTTTGTATGTTAAATAGGCATAACATTTGGATTAGTAAAGAGCAGGAAACTGGGCAAAGGTAGGGAGGCAGGGATGACCTTGGGTGTTGGACAGGAGGGACAGCCCAAGGGAGAGCAGAGCAGCCACAGTGAGGAGCTGAAGTGGGGATGTGCTCAGGCAGAATAGCTTGTACTTGGCTTCTGGGGCTGTCTTGTTAAAATCCTGCTGGGAGGGGGTTTCAGGATGACAGCTCCTGAGCACTTTCCTTTGTTAAAAGCATGTGAAGCTGTGTCCCCAGATGGCAAATGGTAACATATACCAGATGCATTTCCAACCAAACAAAGGCTGTCTGGCCCTACCTGGCTCATCCCTACGGTCCTCTCCCATCCCCATCTGGCCTCAAGGCTCAGCCCAGCACCAAGTCTGCTTCTTATCTCTTGGCTTTTGCCTGCATCATAGCCTTTGGAACCTACTACTCCAGTCAGAACTGGTTTTCTTTCCAGTTGTCCCCACCCAACACCTTGCCCCTAAATCTTATCCAAGGGGCTCAGGACCTGTTGTTTGTTGATAATGTTGCTTGATGAAACCCTGGTTGCTGTTTCTCCCAGATGGAATAGCCCATGAGCTTGTCTTAGACTCTAGGTGCTGACTGTTCACCAAAGACATGACCTGCTCTTGTACCTTTTGGCTACTGTGATGCAGTTGTATGGCTGGGGAACCTCACAATGACTGTCCTAATGGGCACATTTCTGTCTGGGTCCTGTCCCTTCTTGGTCAGGGCCTCTTTCTGCTGTAACAGGATTAAGATGATAACATTCCAAGTTCTCTAACCAGGACTACCTCTTCTCAGACCCAGATTGCTTCTGATACCTTTCAAGCATTCAACATTTACTGAGCACGTACTATGTGCCACTAATCTAAGCTCCAGAGATACACAGGTGCACAAATAAAATTCTGCACTCAGAAGAGACAGACACTAAACAAGAAATGAAAGCTGGGTGTGGTGACACATGCCTGTAATCTCAGCACTCTGGGAAGCTGAGGCAGGATTGCAAGTTTGAGCCCAGCCTAGGTGATTTAACAACTTAGTGAGACCCTCAATATAAAAAATTTAAAAAGGCTGGGGATATAGTTCAGTGCTAAGGGCTTGGGTTCAATCCCTACTATCACAAAAAACAGGAAGACAGGGGCCGGGGATTTAGCTCAGTGGTTCTGTCGCCTGCCTCACAAGCGCAAGGTCCCGAGTTCGATCCCTGGTACGAAACTGAGTTAAATCCCTGGCCCTAGCCTAGTTTTCTGAGCTCACAGTATCTAATGACTTACCAAGAATTCTTATACGTTCTGAGGCTCTAAGGATTTGTCAAGTATACATACCTCATTCTTTTTTTTTAAGACAAGGTCTGGCTATGTAATTTAGTCTGGCCTTGAACTCACTATGTACCCAGGGTGTCCTTGAACTCACAGTGATCTTCCTGCCTCAGCCTCCCCAGTGCTGGGATTATAGGCCTGTGCTACCACACCCGGGCTGACATATCTCATTCTATTTGCAACATTTTATCAGAAATAAAGAGTTCTGCACAACTTAAAATGTTCCTATGATATAATGAATATTCAGATAGATATTCCAGAGATAGAAAATGAAGATTAAGGAGAAGAGAGCAATTCAAGACTGAGTCACAATATTGTTTAACTGAGAAAGCAAGGTATTTTTAATCATTTCAAAGTCCCACAAAAGGTCACTTTACTACTATTACATATTTCCATTAAATTAATAGTATTGGATAAGTAGTCAAAATTTCTGGAAGTGAATTCCTGGTAATAATGAACAAAAAAAATTTCTTTTCAAGAAAGAATTCTCTAAGGACAAAAGGAAACGTTTTCCTCCAGATAGGATTCTACACTGATGTTCAACAGGGCAATGTCATTTCATAGTTGTTAGACAAGAAAAGCAGAGCTACATTAATTTCCAACATTACAAAATTATACTGCATGTAATTGAAGCACTGTGATAAAATGTCATCCACCCAGCAGTTTAGAGGAATGTATTCCAGGACCTGAGAACTAGAATCCAAAATTATGAATAACCACAGTGCTGATGGGCTGCGACTAAAACTATCAATGAGAAGATTCCACTGATGTATAGTTTCCAGGGTCTCTTCTCAGTAGGAATAGCTACAGCAGTAACAGCAGCAATAGAACAGTAACAGTTGGAGCAGCTGCCAAACCAATCAGTGGACTAATTTAGTAATCACCCTTAATTCTGGCATCACACACCCTAGATCCAGCCACCTCTGAAAAGCCCCATCTATGACCACAAGAGGTTTTGGGAGGACATCTAGACACAAGTCATAACAATCTCTCATTGGGATCATTATAATAGCTTCTAAATGATATCCTGATTTTGCCCTTAGTTGCTTGTTTCAAGACAGCAGTTGGAACAATCCTGGTAAGACTGTACTTAAGAATTTGTTAAGGTATAAATTATTCAACATCTACTAACGGCTTTCTATTCCAGAATAAAACCCAAATCCTTACAATTGCCTATAAGCCCCTACTCTACACAGTCCACATGATTTCCCAGGCCCCATCTTCTACCTGTCAGCCCCTACCCCCAACTCTACTATAGCCCTATCAGTCTTACTACTACTTGAGGCATGAGCCTCTTTCTCCCCTTATCATCAGTTAGCTGTACATTTTTATTAGATTAAGGAGGCTTCCTTCATATTCCTAGTTTATATTTTTAAATGTGATGAGATTCACCTACCATAAAATTACTTTTTTTTTTGCAGTACTGGGGATTGAACTCAGGACCTTGTGCTTGCGAGGCAGGTGCGGTGGCACCACTGAGCTAAATCCCCAGCCCCTACTTTAAGATTAATCTTATGGGGGCTGGGGATTTAGCTCAGTGGTGCCACCGCCTGCCTCACAAGTGCAAGGTCCTGAGTTCACTCCCTGGGGAGAAAAATCATAAAGCAAACAATTCAGTGGCAGTTAGTACAATATTGTACTGTCATTTATATCTAGTTCCAAAACATTTTTCTCACCTCAGAATAACATCGCATTCCCCTCCTCACAACTGCTAGAAACAACTCATCTGCCTTGTCTCTATGAATTTGTCTATTCTGGATATTTCACACAAATGGAATCATACAATGTGTCCTTTTGTGACTCTTACCTTCACTTTGCATGTTTAAGAGGTCCAAATATGTTAGATGTAGAATCAGTACTTCATTCCTTTTTATGGCTAATATCCAAATAGATATACCATACTTTATTCCTTTATCTGTTAATGACATTTGAGCTGTTTCCATCTTTTGGCTATTCTGAATAGTGCTGCTATGAGCATGCATGTGCAAGTATGTGAGTCTCTGCTTTGAATTCGTTTGGATATATACTTAGGAGTAAATTATTAAGTCATATGGTAATTCTTTTATTTATTTATTTTTGGTACCGGAGATCGAACTCGGGTCCTTGCGCTTGAGCAGCAGGTGGTGAAACCACTGAGCTAAATCCCCGGACCCATATGGTAATTCTTTATGTAACACTTTGAGTAACTGCCAAACTGTTTTTCTATAATGGTTGAACCATTTTACATTTGCACCAGCAGAATGTGAGGGTTAAAATTTCCATTGTGAGGGCTTCTGGATTTGTTGCCTTTTTCTAGAATGCTCCTGTGATAGATACCCAAGTGGCTCACATCCTTATCTCCTTCAAGTCTTTATTCAAGTGCCATCTTCTCCGGGAGGCCTACCTTGACTAACAAATTTAAAATTGCAATCTCCCAATCTCCAATCTGTACTTGCTATTCACCTCTACTAGTATTTTTCTGTAGATCACTAACACACTATATAATTTTCTGATTTTCTACTGTCTGTCTCCCACCACTGAAATATAAGCTCTATGACAGCAGAGATTTTATTCTGTACTTTAACACCTAGAACAGGGGCAGGTACATGGTATGTGCTCAGTAAGTATGTACTGAACAAATAAGTGAGGTCAAAGGGGTGTTCTGTCAAAGTATGAAGGGCAAGATTCTAAATCTCTGCAGTTTAGTGATTATTTTTCTAATAATGGTGACAGACTGGAACCAAGGCAATCATAACTTCTTTCAGTGAAGCAAAAAGCCATAAATATTTAGGAGATTGCTATTTATGAATCAGATAAAAGAACTAATTACAATAGCCTGAAGGTAAACAGGGATCAGAGTGACAAGCTTAAACTACTCAACTAACTTGCCTATCCCTAAGCAAACTTAGTACTGACTGCCTAAATGTTTTAAACAATGTAAAACAAAATGATACTATAGGACATAGAACAGCGATGGTGGATCTTTTAGGGCTTTCAATGATAACAGATGGTTGTGGCACATGCACCATAGGTTCACCACCACTGACACAGAACTTTAAAGAGTATTAGAGTTTAAGAAAAATAACCTGATACATGCCTGGGATGTTGGCACAATCCTGTAATCCCAGCAACTGGGAGGCTGAGGCAGGGGGATTGACTTAAATTTGAGGCCAGCCTGGGCTACATAGATCCTGTCTCAAAAAAAACCCAACCAACCAACCAAACAACCAACCAACCAAACAAACAAAAACCCTTAATACATACTGTAGGAAATAGAATCCTATGGAAGAACATGAAACTGTTGCCTTACCTAAAATACTGCAATAACAAGAATGTGTTTCTCTCTCTCTCTTTTTTTGGTACTTGTGACTGAACTCAGGGCTTTCACACTGAGCTACATTCCAGCCGGCCCCCGCCCCCCATTTTTTTTTTTTTTGAGACAGGGTCTCACTATGTAGTTCAGGCTGGCATCGAACTCGCTGCATTCTTCCTGCCTCAGACTCCTGAGTGCTGGGATTACAGTCATGCACCACTACGCTCAGTTAAATTTTGATTTCAGAGTAAAAAAACAGAACAAAACACTCATGACTAAGTCAAACAACTTTAGAGCCTGCCTACCTTCATGGCTATTAAAATCACAAAGAGGGCTTTTGGTAGCTTTTAAAGTTCAAGAAATTAGTAGAGTGAGCTTTTAATTGTGCTAGAGGAAAAACTGCAAGATGCATTGAATAAAGTTCTCAGTCTGTAGGCAAATCAATCAGGCTTCCATGTGAGAAGAAAAGTAATGCTTTGAGTTATATGATACAATCTACAGTTTTTATGTGAAGTTATTTATTAGAAAATAAATCCCGAGGCCTTTAATACAAATTTTATTAAAAAAATAAGTAACATCAAAACTGTTCAGTAAATCTATATTCAATGTAACCAAAATAAACAAACACCAAATTAAAAAAAATATACATCTATATATATGGGCAAGAAACAAGTGCATTTTTTGGTCCCAATATTTTTGAATATATTATCTTTATCCAAAGGAATTACATTAATGGCTAAGAAGATATTATGTACCAGGTGAACAAAAAGGTAACTTTAAGACTTATGTTAAGGTCTGTAAAAGGCATTTTTGCCAATTCTTTATGTCAATGAACCCATGATCCCTAAGATGTTAATGATAGTTCCAACAGAGACAGAATAGGTAATGTCTAATGAACAAGTTCTAAATTAAGAAGCTACCAGTAGATAGCTACATGAAGTTTGTGGAAAATTTTAAAGAAATTTCTTATAGTTCTCAACAAAAACAAAACAAACACACAACAAAAGCTTTAAAGAGAATAGTACAAAAATGGACAACAAAATGGACATCCATAAATTTGATGAAGAACAACATAAAACCAAGCTACCAGAATTCAATGAAATTTTTTAAAAATTAAAAAAATCTAAATATTAGTATTATTGAAAACTTCCAGAATACTGGATAAAACTTTAAATGACAACATGAATAACTGTTACTTTGGAACTGTAATTTTAGAAAGTTTGTTTTTCCAAGAACATGAAATGAATCTTGGTATCCTACATAACCAGAATTTTTATACTTCTTAGACTGCATGCATACTAGAGGAAGATCAAAGAGAAGCAGCTAAAATGATTAAACTTCAACTTGGCCATTGAAGCACTGATTTGATGGGCTTTTCTTGGTTAAGAATCAACTCATAAACTTAAGAACCAGAACCAAAGCCCAAGGAAGAAGTTGTGCTCAATTTGGGGGGCCTTGAGGTCATTTCTGGCCAAATCAGCATCAGCCTTATGGGAGGCCAGTCATATAGGAAGGGACTCTCCCCAAGATCTGATTTCTTAAGGCCACAAACTAGAAGAGGTCTCACAGTCAAATAATTCACATTCCTTGGAAAGAGAGAATAGGCATCAGTTGTGTCCATCGAAGGGGGACACTGTCCAGGAGTACACTGGACATTTTTTGAAATTTCTGTGTTGCTTCTGCATCTGAAAAATATGAAAAATAGAACAATGACAGACAAGGAATGAGGGGAAAAACAGCTATCTGACCTAAAAATGTAAGACTTATAAGAAATTAAGAAAGCAGACAAAACAGACAAAAACAGATGAAAAGACATGTTATTTGGAATGTAATATTTTGAAGGCAAGAAAGTACAGCAGACAAAAATTATTTTAAGCAAAGCAAAAAAAGACCATAGCAACAAAAGGTATTTTTGGAGAGACCCAACTGGAGAAAAAAAACATGTTAAGGTATGTTAACCTGACACAAAGATAAGGTGGAATAAGAATCTAGTGCCATCTGAAAGCTAAAAAGAGCTGAATGAGAGCTAGTGTCATGAACTTTGTTAACCGCCTTCATGAGAGAAAACACTTCAGAACTTTGAACTTAGGAAACTGTCTTTGTGTAAGAAAACACTTCAGAACTTTGAGCTTAGGAAATTCCAACTTGTCTTGCACCAGGTTGCACGAGCTCCATAGAGCAGGAATCTATTTCAACAAGCAGCTTTAAAAACAAAAACAAAAACAAAATACTTTAATATTTTTCATTTCTACTAATAACACATTAAAAAATTGCAACAGTGCTAAAATCCATCAAAATAAAATGGACTGAATGAAAAACTTACTCAGAAGTGGGTTCAGAAGTTGAGGTACTTTCGGAAACTGTAATCAGAAGAAGGGTTTTACATTTAAAAGAGTATATGTGAACAGTGAGACTACTGATTTAATATATAAGAGCCCATACTGTGGTTGACCAAAAATACTTGAATAAATATCAAATTCACATACTCACACACACACACCCATACACACATACCATTCTCTATTACAACTTGGCAGGTATGAGTTTTACGTTGACTTAAGTGTTTAGCCATGCGGTCTAAGCCAGAAGAATCAGCTAGGAAATCACACTTAAGGCACACTAGAGTAATGCCCCTGTGAAGAAAAGAAGACAGTGAGAAGGACCTTATATTGTATGGAAATTCACATATAAGTTCAATAATTATTATCTTATGTAATAACTCTCAATTTTATGTGCCACGACTATCAATTTTGTTCTACAACCCTGATGTACCTATCTAAAGTGTTTCTCTAGAAAATGGCACAGTCACATCTAAATCATGCTAACATTTAGTGCCCTTTAAATTAGTTCCTTTCAACTTGTTGCTAAAAGCTTGGCATACAGAGACTTAAAGCACAGCCTTGGCTCAACTAACAGTTTAAATAACTTGTTCAAATTCCAATCTTTCTATTTCTTTGCCTATTGGCAAAGCAAGGATCTAACATTCACTCAAATATAGAAATATAAATTTCCTGAGAGTCTTATTTACACATGTACTACTAGGTATTGTGGATACAGCAGCAAACAAAAAAGGTACACATAGCCTACAGTCTAGATCTTATTTAGGTTGGCACAAAATTAATATACTTTTGAAGTTCATCAGATACTTGAAACTGAAACATCTTACCTGTAGAGGAATAAAAGCCTGTAGTATACCTTAGACTAACTTTTGTTCTGTAGCTCTAGTCTTACAGCTTGTTTTGTATTTACATCAAGCTGTTACTCATCAAAATTTATCTTCAGAAAAATGAAACTGGGCACTTTTCTCTCAAAAAAATCTTGCCTCCTGTCTGGTCGGTTGGTCTCTCTGTCTCTGTCTCTCTGGGGCCTTGCCATGTAGTTCAGGCTGGTCTTAAACTCACTATGTAGCCCACATTGGCCTTGAACTTGTAGCCATCCTAATTCAGCCTCCGGAGTGCCATTGTAGACATGCGCCACCATGCCTTGCCCCTCCCCCCACTCTTGACAGGGTGTCTCTTTGTAGCTCATGCTGGCCTTGAATTCACTATGTAGCATGGACCGGCCTCAAACTTATGGTGATCCTACTGCCTCAGCACCTCCTGCCTCAGCACCTTCTGGGTGCTGGAATTATGGGCCACCACACCTGGCTCTCTCTGGTCTCTTATGCTACTTCTCAGATTGATACCGAAGCTGAAAATTAGTTACTTACGACTCTCTTCTTCCTTAAAGGATTCAATATTTGCAAACATATTATTAAGAATTTACTGAAACCTTACTTTGTAGGAGGCAAAGGGTTTTAGATATCATCTGATCTAAATCTAACATCCAAAGTGAGTGCTATAATTATCACTTTTCTATGAAGACAGGGTGAAATTTAGTAACTTATCAAGGACAGCATTGGGTCTGAAACTGAACCTTCTGATTCCAGAGGCTAGGTTCTTAAACATGATCTGATAGGACTACAACCTTAACTCATCGTGATCCTCCTGCTTCACCCCCTTGAGTGCTGGGATTATATATGTATGACACCACGCCTGGCTTTCATCTTTTTTTGGGGGGGGGGGATCGGGGCCGTGGAGGAAGGGACGGCCTCGGGGGCGGGGGCGGGCCTGGGCGTGGGGGGGGGGGCTCACGGCCAGACCCGCTTCGCGCCCCAGCCCCTAGAGCCAATCCTTATCCCGTTACGACTTCCCTTACCTACACTGTTCCAACATGCCAGAGGCTGTTCACCTTGGAGACCTGCTGCGGATATGGGTACGGTCCAGCGCGAGATTTACACCCTCTCCCCCGGATTTTCAAGGGCCAGCGAGAGCTCACCGGACGCCGCCGGAACCGCGACGCTTTCCAAGGCGCGGGCCCCTCTCTCGGGGCGAACCCATTCCAGGGCGCCCTGCCCTTCACAAAGAAAAGAGAACTCTCCCCGGGGCTCCCACCTCATCTTTTTAATTTTTATCTTTCTGTAGTACCGGAGAATGAACTCAGGGCTTTTGTAGTGAACTACATCCCCACTCCCTTTTTGAGAAAGGGTCTTGCTGAGTTGTCCAGGCTAGGATCAAATTTTTAATCCGCCTCCCTCAGCCACTCAGAATGCTGAGATCACAGGCATGTGCCACCACACCTGGCTCCTAATCCATGTACAGTACCCTTGATTCTACTCAAAACATCAGTGGTTTCCCCAATGTTCTCCAAATTAAAATTAATTCTAAACTTCCTGGAATTGTTTTCAATGATTCAAAAATGTAAGAATTATTCCCTCAGATTTTGATCTTATACTATATTATATAAACTTTGTGTTGATCCTAACTGTACTACTATTCACTGTGACTCAGAAGAATGTGTACGCTTTTTCCTTTCTGTACTTTTATGCATGCTACTTCTTTCAATTAGAATGCCCTCGCATCTCTTCTAACATGTAGAAACCTCTCTTTCCTTTGAAATGTGTAATTTTCATTGTATTTGTTACAAATCTCCTTGTTTTACTGCAATTACTTATGTTCACACTTACATCTTGCCAATAAATGGTATAAAGATTGGTACCAGGCTTTCATCTTCATCACTATGAGCTGTACAAGACCTGACATGACAATTGCACAAAAAATAGCTAAAGAATGAACATTTCATTTTAATAAAATCGTAATTATGCTCCAATGCCCGTCATGCCACCCTGCCTTAGAGCCACTTATGAGCTGAAACCTCTATGAACTATGAGCTAAATAAACCTTTCCTCCTTTAAAAAATAGTAGTTACAAAAATATTGCTCTGTAGAAGTATAAATATGCTAAGTTCTATCTATAAGAAATTGATCAATTTTCTTTTTAGATTTGAGACCCACCCACATTGAGGAAAAACCATCTGAAATCTTTAAAATCATATAGTTAATTTAAAAACCAAGGACACAGCTGAGCTTGACAGGTAAAAATCAAATTAAAAGCTCATCTTTAGAATAAATCCCTTTAAAAATATTTACTGTATGCCTATTATGTGTTAGGCACTATTCAATGCCTGGCAAACATTTCACAATATGAGCAAAATAATTAAACCAAGGCAAATGCAGACAAGAGGAATCAGAAGAATGTAAAAGAAAATGCTTAGTAGATTGTGAGTTAGGTGTAACCAAATTTAATTATCAATGCCATTAGAAATATTAATAATTTTTGTGAACAGTAAATTATATACTTCATTTCATAAAGAACTATGAAAGCTATATATTAATTTCAAGTACCTCAGTGCATTAATAAAACTACTCCTGTTCAAATATTGTTCGAGAGCCTTATTTTTTATTATATTTTTAAAAACTTTTTGAGACAGGATCTTGTTATATAGTTCAGTCTGGCCTTGAACAGACTATGTAACCCAGGCTAGCCTTGAACTCATGGAGATCCTCCTGCTTCAGCCTCCTGAGTACTGGGATTACAGGCACGTACCACCATGCTCAGCTTTATTTTTTGTTATTGTACAATATAAATGCATGAAGGTTTCATCTCAATAATTGGCACCACTGTAATAAAATTTAGTCAGCAATGATTTAGTCAGCAAGGATATAATAAACAGAACTTTATCATGTCCAGTAACAATTATTCAGATTTTCAAATTAGCAAGTTTTTATATATATATAAATATATATATTTATATATATATAA
>NW_004624797.1:9413481-9439310 GCF_000247695.1 Heterocephalus glaber
TTTTTTTCCCCCCCGGTACTAGGGATCAAACTCCAGACCTTGAGCTTGCGAGGCAGGCACAGTGCCACTGAACTAAATCCTCAGCCTCCTAATAGCAAGTTTTAAAAAGTTACTATAACTTTTTAGTACAAAGACTAGAAAAAGATCAACTAGTTACCTGAAAGTTCCTGAATGCTTCTTAAAAATATAAAACCGTTTACTTGGATGGGTGGTATGAGAGCTGGAGAGATAAAAGGCAAACAAGGTTTTATTATACATTAAGTCATATTAATTTCAGGATGACATATCAACTCCATGTTTAATCTTAGTTTTGAGTAAAAGATCATGGATCTAAATAAAATTCTGCTTATCATCTGTTATGGTCTGAAAACACTGTGTCCCCTCACAAATTCATATGGTAAAATCCTAACCTCAAGGTGATGCTATTAGAAGGTAGAGCCTTTCCAGTCTTTGTGGAGTGATTATACCACAAGGGTAAAACTCTCATGAATAAGATTAGTGCCCTTATAAAAGAGACCCCACAGAGCTGGACTGCCCCTTCCACCATGTGAGGATGCAGTGAGAAGGTGCTCTCTGCTGATGCCTTGATCATGGACTTCCCAGCCTCTAGAACTGTGAGAAATAAATTTATGTTGTTTAATAGCCACTCGAGTCTATGGTATTTTATTTTTATTACTTTTATGGTATTTTATTACAGTAGCCCAAATGGACTAAGACAGGCATTTTGTTTAATTCGAGATTATTTTACATTCCATTTTACCTGTTGTGTATTTTAATGACATATTTCCCTGAGAATATTCTTAGATGTTCAGTAGTTCACCACTATAAAAGAATACTCAAAGAGTTAAACATGCAAAGAGCAAATTAAACTTTTTCAACTATTAAGAGTAGAACAAAAGATACTTGCTAACATGTTTTGCTGTAACAGAAATTCCTATGGAAAAAAAAATCATTAATTATTTTCTAATGTCAATAGAATTGGGAAGAGCAGATAATCTTAATGACCATGGAAGTTAATGTTACTTGAGCTATATGCCATTAACATCAATAAAATAAAATATTTAGAGTTTTTTGCAATTACTAGAACTTTTAAAGAAAGTAAATTAAAAGCAGCAGAGTTCATGAGTTCAAATAATGCTTCTCTCATGCAAAGAAATCAAAAACAATCCAAACTTGGCAGCCAACAGTAACAGTTTTTATAGTCCCTTTTAAACTGATAAGGAAATCTCTCCTGTTTTAGAAAGCCAGACAGGATTAGCTAGGATTAGCCCAGCACAGTATCACTAAAACTGTGGTCCATGGACCAGTAGCACTAATAGTATTACCCAGGAGCTTACTAGAAATACAGTCTTAAACTGCACTGCAACTTTACTGAATCAATCTATAGCAATAGGGTCCAGAAATCAGTTTCAAGAATTTTTTTAGCTGATTCTTACCCAAGATAGTTTGAGAAGCACAAGTCTTTGGTTTTCTTTTTCTTTTTTTAAAGTATTTTTGAGGCAGAGTCTCACTGTGTAGTCTAGGCTGGCCTCAAACTTGTGGCAATTCTGCCTCAGCCTCCTGAGTGCTAGGATTACAGGCGTGTGCCAACACGCCTGGCAAGAAGCACTAGTTTTATCTTGCACTGACAGACCCAAACAAGCCAACACACATACCAGGTCAGTGGTTATCCTCATATACAAGGTAACCATCATCAGCGTACTATATGTTACGGTTTATATCTAGATGTCCCCCTAAAGCTTCATGCACTCACAGGTGGGGCTTTTGGGAGGTGGCTGGATCATGTGTGTGTGATACTGGATTAGTCCACTGATGGGTTTATAGCTGGGTGTGATGTTGGGAGGTGAAGCCTTGTGGGAAGAGGTGGATCACTGTAGGTATGGCTTGGAAAGGTGTATATATACATCCTTCCTTCTCCCTTGACGCTGCTTTCTGCCTGCCATGCCATGAACTGTTTCACCTCTGCCATGTACCACCCCCCTTTGGAACCAGTCGATTATGGACTGAAACCTCTACAAACTGTGAGCCAAAATATACCTTTCTTCTCTTAAGTTGTGGGTGTTGGCTATTGTGTCTCAGTGATGAGAAAGCAACTAAGACAGTATACATACATGGTAAAAGGAAGATTCTGGCTAGCTATAATTCCAATAAAATATCCTCAGAATAAGTGGCATGGTAAATACAAAGAACTTTGCTCTGAAGGAGATAATATAGACATGCATAAGGCAGAATAACTCAATGTTATAGAACTCAAAGAGATGATCCCAAGAGTGGCTGTGGTGAGCAGATATTTCATAGAAGGTCAACTGAGAATGAAGGAGGGGGCATTCCAGGGAATAATCAAGAATAAGGAAGCTGGGTATGATGGTGCACACCAGTAACCCCAGCACTTGTGAGGCTGAGGTAGGAGGACTGAAGTGAGTTCCAAGCCAGCCTGGGCTACATAGTGAGTTCAAGGCCAGCCTAAATTACAGACAGCAAGACCTTGTCTTAAAAAATAAGGAAAAGCCACTTTAGATATTGAATATGGAGAAACTATCCTTTGGAAATTAATCATTTTGGGGAATTATTTTCTAGCAACAGAGTTGGTATAGGATAGGAATAAAGGTAATCAACCTCACATGAAAATGAAGCTTCTATACATACAGAGTTCAAGCCTCTGAGAAAAAGTCCACATTGAGAGGTAGGAGTGAAAGTGAACCATTTGGGGGAGTTACTACTTGAGTCAATAAGGGAAGCATGGTGCTACTGAAGTAGGGGCAAAACAAAGACCTAACAAAGCCTTTAGAGAGAAGTGTTAAGTTTTCAGTTTTACATGAGGCTAATGATGAGTAAGAGCTCAATGTACAGGATGACAGTGAAGGTTTTGAAGTCACAAGAAACTGAGCCTGGAGCATACAGAGAATGCCTAAAGACAGAATGGGGTCAGAGGGTACAATGCATTTGGGGAGCCTATGAAAAAGGGGACAGACAGTGAGGGACAGAATGAGACATGGTGTTATGGTTTGGATTTTAAATGCCTCCCAAAGTCCACATGCTTAAAGGCTTGGTTGTTAGCTTGTGGTACGACTGGAAGGAAGGTGGTAGAACCTTTAAGAGGTGGGTCCTAGTGCAAGGAAGTTAGGTCACTGGGGAGGTGTCCTGGAAGGGGATATTGGGGATCCAACCCCTTCCCGTGTCTCTTTGCTTCCCAGCAGCCATGAAGCAACCAGTTTTGTTCTACTACCATGTTACCTCCCATGATGTGCTGTCTTGTCACAGGCCCAAATGCTATTGTGCCAGCCAATCGTGAACTTAAACCTCTGAAATTATGGGCCAAAACAAACTTTTCTTCCTTTTAAGATGTTTACCTCAGGTGTTTTTTCACACTGATGAAAATCTGACTACCACAAATAGGTTTAAGAAATGCTTAAAATATTTTTCAATTTAATCCTCTATAAATTAGGGGTAGAATTAAGGCCCCATTAAGTTAGCCATGTGTTTAGCACAGAGTAAGAGACCAGCACTGCTTCCAAGAGTACTGAGGAAAAGGATGGCTGAAGCCTTTTTTAAAGCAACCAGAGAGAATGGGTGTAGTACCACTATAGCCGTGCAAAGTGAGTGGAAAACTACAGAGGGTAGGATCTTAAGAAGCTATAATGTATGGTGGAAGATTAAGAGAACTCCATGAGCTCCACTTAGGACAGTGAATTATTTCATGCTGGTGTTCTGCCTTTATATTAATAATACTCTTGAAAAAGACTGATCTTAATGGATATTAGGGTAAAAGTGTTCTAAATCCTAGATAATGTTTAACTTGTTTTATAAATGCAAAGTAGGTCAAAAGTGAAAATGTCAAATAGTCAGAAATGAAGAAATGGATCTTAGAGAATTTACAGGGAAAAGGTGAAACAATAAGTTTCTGAGAGTGGTTAAGGTACCAAGAAAGGGAGTATAAATGGGCAAGAAGGGTTGAACGAAGAAAAGTAATGATACAGAGGAGTAGCCAAAAAGAAAGAAGAAAAATGGGCAGTAAGTTTAACAGAAGTTGAAGAGAATAATTTCAAAAGGGAGTGAGACTAGCTCAGTGGTAGAGTGCTTGTCCAGGATGCTCAAGGCCCTAGGCTCGATACCCAGCAACACTTCCCTCCCCCAAGTGAGTAATCAAAATTATCAAACATGAATAAAGTCACAGAGGATTAAGAATGGGAAATGGTGAACATACTAGTGATTAGGACATTAACATAACTTTATGGGAGCAGCTTTAGCTGTAAATGATACTGGGGATGATACTTAAATTATAAGGGGTAAAAAAAGAATATTTATCTTACAAACATTGATGATATAAAAGGAAGACAAGCAAAATACACAAAGACAAATTTTTATCCTCAAAAATACCTGAAAACATCTATAGGAAGAAGCAGTGTGGTAGAGAGAGAAATGAAATTAAGGACCTAAACACCTAAATAATGTTACAGAGGAAATGCAGGAGAGGAAGAGCAGGGTTAACTTTATGAAAGTGGGACATATCTGTTTTCTAAGGTTAACGTCTGGATGAAGGGAAAAAAAACCCTAAGGCAGAAAAAACACTTTGGGAAAACAGAAACAATGGCCTCTGAGTAATACACAAGCAAGGTTAACAACTGAGAGACTATAATAAAAACTTGAAGGCCATAAAAAGTCATGTTAAAATAGATATATCTTTTAAAAGGACCAAATTAAAGTTAAAGATTATGTATTCAGAGCTGACTGACTCAAGCAGAGTTTGGTACACTAGAAATGAGCATAAGAAGATAAAAAGTGATGAGATTCAAAGACAGCAAGGCTAACTAGCATCATTGATGATGTAATAAATTCTAGGACAAAAACACAGTAGCATTCAAAACAGATGACCTTGAGGGAGGATGAAGTTGACTGAATGGTGCAGCTGGAATGGAAAGAGGATCAAGATCCTCAAAGACATGTGGTAATGTGAATTCAAAATAAGTACTGAATGTAATAAAGTAAAAATGGGATGGTGGTAAGATAGGGAATACAGTAAGTTAGAAGTAGATTGGAACTGCTGGAACAAAAATATACTAAGTAACATGAAGTCAGGCTGATCATCAAGGGGTAAAAAAACTCTTGAAAGTCAGGCACTGAAGTCATCAAAAAATATGGGCAAATCCTTCACAATGGTAGCATACTATGACAAGAAAGGAACATAGCAATCTTCTCATAATCTTCAAGAAAACTACTTTTACTGATTATATCTTAATTCTAACTGAAAATAAGTAGAATTATCTTAAATTGAATTATCAACTCATTACATTTATATCTAAAGATTTTTTGGCTATTTAAAAAAATCCACCTTGAAGAAATAAACCTCTCCTAATGAAGTCCCAGTGAAAGTAAAACAGGTTTATATATTTTTTGGTTCTTTGAGACAGGGAGGGTCTTGCTATGTAGTTTAGGCTGGTGACCAGGGTGTCCTTGAACTCGCTGCGATCTTCCTGCCTCAGCCTCCGTAGTGTTGGAATTATAGCTGTGCACCACCACGCCTGGCTGTAATACAGGTTCTGAGGTCTTTCCTTAGCGCAGAATACATAGGAGGTGCACAAATAATATGAGCCGAATCAGTGTATGAAACAATTTCCAACAGCAGCTTATGACTGGCATATCCCTATAGTCTCTCATTTCACATTTCGCTGAAATGAATGAAAGCAAACACAGATGGATGGCTAGAGAAAATAAAGAGACAGATGGGGGGGAGAGAGGGAGAGGAAGAGAGGGAACAGGAGGAAAAATAATGTTCTTAGCATCATGATAAAATCTGGACATTCTTAAAGTGATCATTTTGAAGAGAGTAACACATGTGGTTGTACGCATTAATTTGGTAAATATACCGAAAACATGAAAAATTTCATATTTGAAAACTACTTAAAAGAAAAAACAATTCCCACAGAAAAACATATATCCCTAATAAATCTATTTGAATTTCATTAGTCTAATAATTCTAATTTTTGTCCCAGTATTTTGAAAAATAGTACAAGGAATATCCTAGAAGTTCCATTTTGTTAGATTCTTTTAGCTCCTTGATGAGATTAACTTACTTCTAATAAGATAAATCTGTTTTAAAAAATTTAACTTCCTGAATGACATGTGTTGGGGAGTCCTGGAGAGTAAACCTAAGATCTTGCGCATGCTAAGCAAGTACTCTACCATTGAGTTGCTAGTAATTTTGATTGGCATTTCACATGCTTAACTTACCTCATCATGTGATTTACAAAGGCTTTGTTACAGTTAGTGTTGTATTTGCAAAAATTACAGTTGATAAATATAGAAAAGTGGTTTGCAAAATCTTTAATTTTGGAACGACATTCAATACATTTGTAAATTCCCCGATGACACCTTATGGAGACCAAAAAAAAGGGGATAGAATATACTGTTAGAACAAAAATAATGAGGGAAAGAGTTATTAATAAAAAAAATTAGCCAATTCAATTATCACCAGATAAAAGCACAAAACACAAGACTCAGTGTACAAGACTCAAGTCCTGCTAAGCAGATACAAAAGGTACCTTTTCATCATTTGCTTGGCCTTTATGCCAGATAAGTGATTACCATGTAAATGCACCAGAGGGTTTTATGATATGGTATATTATATGAAAATAAAATCTTAAAGATTAAATTAGTATCGTATATCAGGAATGAGAGTGCACCTTAAGTTCTTCAAAGCTGTGGTGAGTTTATTTTTTCTGTTGCGCTGTCTCTTTTGTTTGCAAGGTAGTTTTGCTTTGCATTTAGCTGTACCTCCACTTGGTTTACTTGTATTGGGTTTATTTGCAGTGGACCCAGTTGCCTGAGGCTTAGTTGTCTTAGATTTGCTTGCATAAGATTTTGTGAGATTTTTGGCAGTTGTATTTTTAGATTCTGGAGGTAAGACCTGAAGACAAGAGGAGACTGGAACAGAACTGGAAGTTGTACTTGATGGTTTTGACTGAGGTGGTCCAAATGAGGCTCGAATAGTAACCTATAAAAATAGCAATACATACATTTAAAAGATTAATTATCATAGTCACATTAAAAATATCACTTGCAGGGCCAGGGATTTAGCTCAGTGGTTCTACCGCCTGCCTTGTAACCGCAAGGTCCCGAGTTCGATTCCCGGTACCAAAAAAAAAAAAAGTATCACCTGCAAGTCCTCACATTTATGATTAATTGGTTTTTGACAAGGGTGCCAAAACAATTCTTTGGGTGGGTGGGAGAATAGTCTTACCAACAAATAGTGCTAGAAAAACTGATATCCAGACCCAAACGAATTAATTCAAACCCCTATTTCATATTTAGATATAAATGTATCAAAGACCAAATTTTAGAAATTAAAACTGTAAAACTCTTAGGATATGATGATCCTTATGACCATAGGTTAGGCAATAGTTTCTTAAATATGGTACCCAAAGTTTAAGCAAACAAAAAAAGGACAGGCATTTCTTCAAATATGATATACATAGTAAACAGAACAGTTACCACATGATTCAGCAATTCTACTACTAGGTAGGTTCCCAAGAAAAACGAAAACATAAGTCCACACAAAAACTTGTACATGAGTTGTTTTTTTTTTTGGTACCGGAGATCGAACCCAGGTCCTCAGCTTGCGAGGCAGGCAGTGGAACCACTGAGCTAAATCCCCAGCCCAAAAAATTGGTTGTGCCTTCTCTCTTTTTTTTTTGGTACCGGATCAAACTCGGGTCCTTGCACTTGCGCAGCAGGTAGCGAAACCACTGAGCTAAATCCCCAGCCCATGAGTTTTTAATGGAAGTATTATTCATGATAGCAAAAAAGAGAAAAACATTCAAATATCCACTAGCTGATGAATGGATAAAATGTGAAATATCCATACAATGGATTATTCAGCCAAAAGAGGACATGGAAACATGCCACAATGTGGATGAATCTAGGAAAAATGCTGAGTGAAAGATATTACCCCAAAGATCATATATTATATGACTCCATTTATACAGAACAGGAAATCCACAGGGACCAAAGGTAGATTAAAGTTTGCATGGAGTGGTGTAGGGGAAATATAGAGGGGACTGCTAATGAATATGAGGTTTTTCTTGGAGATAGAAATGTTCTAAAATTGATTATGATGATGTTTGTGCAACTTTGTGAATATGCTAAAATACAACTATTGAACTACACACTTCAAATGGATGGTATATGAATTATATTTTCAAGCTCTTATGTCATTGGCAATACAAAAATTTAAGTATTATTTTGAAAAGAGCAAGTATAAACTGCAATAGTTAAGTCTTTCATTCTACATGATCATACCAATTAAATGAAATTTATCTTGATACTTACTGTTATAGTTTTATATTGATAGTAGTTATATGTTAACAAATATTAACAGATAATTAAGAGATAGTACAATTGTATGAATATCAAAAAACCATAATTCCATGGCTATTTTATTTAATACTCTTATATAACTAAAAAGCTTTCATAAATATAAAGGTCAAAATTTAAGGGCTGAGGATATAGCTCAGTGGTAGAGTGCTTGTCTAACATGTACAAGGCCCCAGGTTTGATGACCAGCACCGATAAATTTTTTTTCAAATCTCAAATTTTGAAATAACTCTGGAAAGGTCTGCAATATCAGAACTTTAGTAAATGTGGCCTTCTCTTTCCTTCCATGGACTTATGAGGCGGGATTTGTGTTTCCAAAACTTATGGTGGAGGTTATACTAATTCATTAAATAGCACACAGATTTTAATGATGCTCAGAATTTCCTTAACAGGAGATAATAAAAAATTTATCCTATCTAGCCTCCTCATCTATAATAGGGAATAACATGTGCCCTGTCTACCTCAATGTATCACTGCATGGATTAAATAGAATGCATGAAAAAGCACAATGAAAGTTGAATTCTAAATGCTGTAAGACATTAATAAAGTATTCTCATCATATCTATATTACTAATAAAGGAAGATATGAGAGGATGCACTGCTTACATTAGTATTCTACATGTCTAGTCCCAACACTGAATAAATGGACCACAAAGAAGAACAGTGGATGGCATCTCTTGCTGTTATGGCTACTAGATATCCCCCCAAGACCTCACAGTGGGGTCTTTGGGTGGTGACTGGATCATGGGTATGTGATACTTATTAGTCCATTCATGGGTTTATAGCTGGGTGTGATGTTGGGAGGTGAAGCCTGGTGGCAAGAGGTGAGTCATTGTGAGTATGGCCTGAAAGGGTGTACATATACATCCTTGCTTCTTCTTTGATGGTGCTCTGCTTCCTGCATGCCATGCCATGAACTGTTTCTCCTCTGCCATGTTCCTCTGGATGTTGCCCTGCCTTGGAACCAGTTGATTATGGACTGAAATCTCAACAAACTACGAGCTAAAATAAACTTCTCCTTTAAGTTGTGGATGTCAGGTATTATGTTTCAGTGATGAGAAAAGTAACTCAGGTACTTGCCTTACATGCCTACAACATTGCTTTACGTTATTTTAGTTAATTCAAATAACATATACTCACATTCAAAGGTGTGTACTCAAAACCAAATATGATTATTTCACTTTGGATTATCTATCCCTCTGCTGCAGCAAATACTCAAGAGCTAACTTTAGATAAAGAAGTCCTAGAAAACATGTACATAAGGCAAACAGGGAAAAGGAAATCTATAGTCAGATGTGTGCTTGTTCACTAAAAATCAGCAAGGCTATCCAGGAGAATCTGTTTCTCTGAGAGTAGACCCAGCAATACCAACTTCAATAGACCTATAACATTCAAGGCACCATGACATATTCTCAGGACACAAAGATAAATTAAACATGATTCCTGATCTCAAAAACTTCAGTCGAGCAGCTGAAAGATTTTTATATTGCCAAATGGAATAGCTCAAAAGCAGTCTACAAAATACTAAAATAATCTGTTGACTCAGCCTACAGTCAATCTAGCTACACTGTCTACAAAAGAATATCACTTCAACAATGCACATGTCAACTCAAAAACGCAATCATCATAGTGAGGTATGGTGGTGCATCCCTGTAATTCCACCACTTTGGGAGGGTTGAACCAAGAGAATCATGAGTCCAAGGCCAGCTGAGACACTTGGCGAGACCCTGTCTCAAAAATAAAAAGGAGATGAAGAGGACTACAACCTGAAATACTCTTAAGATAGTAACTCCGAGCCAAATGTGGATTTGGAAAATAAGTATTATAATTCCAAAGTGTTAAAAGATGATGACCCAAAAGCAGCTCTAAGCAGTTTCCAAAAGTTTGAGAACTTGAAGGTGAAAAAGGAGAATGGGGATTTAAAGCACCGAGACGAACGATTAAGATTAATTTCAAGATGCTGGACATGGTGGCTTATGGTTGTAATCCCAGCACTCAGGAGGCTGAGGAGGATCGCTGTGAGTTCAAGGCCATCCTGGGCTACATAGTTCAAAGCTAGCATGGACTGCATAGTAAGACCATGTGTCAAAAAAAAGATTAATTTCAAGTTTATAAACTTTCCAGAGGGCCGGGGATTTAGCTCAGTGGTTCTGCTGCCTGCCTCACAAGTGCAAGGACCAGAGTTCGATCCCTGGTACCAAAAAAACAAAAAAAAACTTTCCAGAAATGATGAATAGATATAAACAACATTTGACCTATATTTGGAGTATAATCACAAGAAAGTATTCTGAAAAATTCATTAATTCTATTCTTGATTGTATCTCCACTTCTAAACAGAATTCTGATTTTTTTATGCCAGACAGATTTACTGCAGGAATTCTATGAAACAACACTGGAAGCTTTGAAAGATGCTAAGAATGATAGGTTATGGTTTAAGACAAACAAAAGAAAACTTGGAAAATTATATTCAGAATGACAGAATATGGAAAGCTTCAAAAATTTCTATGTCAGTTACATACATCAGTCCTGCCAGACTGATTGAGGAAAAGGTAGTTATTAGAAATATATGCTTTGGAAATTCAAATGTACACAGCACAGAAAAATAACAAAACTGAAAGCACTCTATGAACAGTTACTTCACATCATGACTGCTATCCCTCACCCGCTGATCATGTGAGTCAACAGAGAAAGCGGTGGTAAGATGCACTTGAGAGAAGGTGAATCTGAGAAGGCACATATGGTTTTTCAAGCCTTCAGGAGTATGATGATCAGAAAGTTCAAGACAAACTACTTGTTTAAAACACTTAGTCTCAGCAAATATGCTAGTGAAATCAGGGATAAATCCATTTGAATCACAAGAGGCCAAGTCATTCAAAAATGATCCAGGAAATCTAGCAATAACAAATTTAGTAAGTACCTATCAGAATGACATCACTGAATTTGAAAAGATTCTGAAAACAAATCACAGCAACATCATGGATGATCCTTTCATAAGAGAACACATTGAAGAGCTTTTATGAAACATCAGAACACAAGTGTTCCTAAAGTTAACTAAGCCTTACAGAAGAATACATATTTCTTTTGCTTTGATTTTTTTTTTTTGGTACTGGGGATTGAACTTGGGACCTTGTGCTTGCAAGGCAGGCACCGGAACCACTGAGGTAAATCCCCAGCCCTACATATTTCTTTTATTTCTAAGGAGTTAAACATAGATGTAGCTGATATGGAAAGCTTGCTGGTGCAGTGCATACTGGGTAACACTATCTACAGCCAAAATGATCGAGTCAACCAGCTCCTTGAGCTGGATCATCAGAAGAGAGGCAGTGCACGTTATACTACACTAAATTCTCTCAAGCAGTCTGTAGTCAGCAAACTGACTTAAGGGAGAACAAGCTCTTATAGATATATTTAAGTGCAGAGATGTAACCCTTAAAAGAACTGGAAATGGCAAAACTACTGTAGGTTGATGTGTCCTGAAAATTAGTGGAGCTATGTGGAAGTGCTTTTTTGATCAACTGGTTTGTGTTTTGCTGCTGCATTTATCCCACGAAAAACAGCTTTAATCTCCTGAAGAAATTCAAAATACCGTAAGATTTATGCTGTATTGACATCTTGCCCTAAATATACAAACAACATCATAGCAATTTGTCATGGGCAACATGACCAGAGAGAATACTTTGTCATGATTTTAAATACACTCACACACTACTGTTAGTTAAATTTAAACATGTTTTACTGCAGAAATTCTCTCACAAATAACCTGCAAAAACAAGGTAAATACCCTTTTGAACATTTCCTTTTCTCATGTTTAAATGAAAATGTCTGATGCATTTTGCAAAATGTCAATTCTCAAGAAATGTGTCTGTATATTTCTATGTCTGCAACGTAGTAAAGGTTTAGATGAAACCCTGTGACTATATCGGCATACTGTCACTTAGGTTTCAAGCAGAAAAATAAACAGTGCAGCTCAGAAATTGTAGTTTGGTTCTTGATATGTTTTTATTATATTTGAGGTTGTTTTATTCTTTAATATCTCAGAAATTTCAAATTACTTTACCTTCAGTTAATCATTAAAAAGCTTGGAAGCAAATAAATTACTTGTTTTCAAGATTTTTAAAGTAGTTTTTATTGATAAAGGAGAACTACTAATAAAACACTTACTTTGACAGTGATGCATTAAAGGAATAAAATTCTTTAAGAATGGTATTCCTTTTTAAAAGAATAGTTTAACTCTCAGAATGTCACTTTAAACAAATATGCCAGAACATAGACAGTCAAATGAATGTTATCCTGCATAGTGACCGTGCTGGAAGGTTGTTTTCTAATCCCAGCAATCTACCATTGCTCAAAACATCATGGGTTTGCTCTTTTAGAACTGCATTCAAAGTTAATTTAAGAAACATAAACTATTAACTTTTTAAAAATTAATTTTATTGGTACATTTTAGGTATACAATATAATGACATTCATCATTGGAAATTTGTACCTTTACCTAATCTCTCTTGGTTCTTATTTTTTCCCCATTCCCCTGCCCTATTTACAAAGACTGTTTCCATTTTTTCATTTTCTCATATTAATTCCATTCCCTTCTTTCCTTTCCCCTACCCCTCCCACTTTCCCTTTGCCCCTTTTCTTCCTATTTCACATTATCTATTATACTTTTTAGTCCTTATTTACACTTTCAGTTTCGCACACCAGAGAAACTATTCAGTATTTACACGTGTGTCCTATTTATTTCACTTAAGGGTATCGTCTCAATGTGCATCCATTTAGGTATAAATGTCTCTAATTTTTCATTTTTAACTTTTTGATTATACATTGTTTTTTAAAAACAGCACTGCCAAATTTGTTTTTAGTTACCATTATTTGGTACCACGTGACAGTTTCCAAAAATTAAATCTAATTTTGAGGTAATGCAGAAAGTACACACCTGGCTTTGAGGGCAACCCCAAAAGAATTTGAAAAGTGTTTTGTGCAGTGGCAGTGTAGTTAAGACAGTGAACTGTGGCCTTCCAAGGCGACTACCTTCAAGGAACTCAGCTCATTTGAATGTATTGAGCTTTGGATGTATTTGTTTCATTTTTTAAAAAGGTTCACATTTTATAGTGCCAAGGGCAAGAACTAAGATTAGCATAATTTCTTTGGTTTTTCTACTGCTTATATAAAAAGTGAGTGGCAGTTCAGAAGGAAGACTGTTGTACCTGAAGAGTGACAACCAAGAGTTTCTGATCATTAAATAAGATTTTATAAACAGTAGAAGGAGCATGGACTTAAAAAAAGGCATGCTTGGGCAGGGGATTTAGCTCAGTGGTTCCGCTGCCTGCCTCGCAAGCGCAAGGACCTGAGTTCGATCCCTGCTACCAAAAAAAAAAAAAGGCATGCTTATTTGGTTTTGTCAATATTTTACGAAAATATGTGATATATAAACCTTAGATATAGGAAATGTCTTTAGCAGATTTAAACAATATTAAATACAGGTATAAGTTGGAAATTGTAGAAAATTGAAAGACAACCAAAGACAAAATTAATGTACGGTAAAGTGAATTAGATTTTTTTTTCCTTTGACAGTGATTTTATTTGTTTGTTTGTTTTTTTTTTGGTACCGGGGATCGAACTTGGGTCCTTCTGCTTGCGAGGCAAGCGGCGGAACCACTGAGCTAAATCCCCGTAATTAAATATGAGCATTTTGTACAAGGACAATTACACTTTTCAAAAATAATCATACAACAAAAATTGCTGGAGTCTGATTTACAACATGAATTATGGTTTGAAATCGTGTTTATGTAAGTCTCAAATTTATGAAAAAGAGAAAATCAGTTCTGGGCTAGCTGTTGTACTGCTGAAGTTCTCTGGTGTAGTCACTCTCACCCACATCGTATCCCCTTTCTTAACGTTGAGGGTGGATGTTACAAGGTTCAACAAAGTTGACTGTACTTTCCTTTGGAGGTGAAGTAAATCCCATGGTTAGATGAGTAGTTTCACCACATATCATCAGTTGCTGTAGAGTCAGTGTCATCATTTTTGTAAGGATTCAGTCCATTGTAAATGGCTTTAATTATATTTTGGCCTTTGACCAATTCACCCCCTGGTGGGAGGCTGGGGATGTTCTCACTTGCTCATGTGTGCATCACACGGACTAAGTCTGGGATGCCTTTGCCCGCTCTGCTTCTTTATGATTTCTTCGACTCTGCATTCCAGGTACCTGTCCAACTCTGCCTCCTTCTTCACTACTTCTGGAGATACTTTGGGTGTATTAGGCAAACAGATCAAAATCACACTCACATTGTGTGGACTCCCCTTATACAAATAGGTGTCAACTACTTCATTGCAAACTTTCTCAAGATCATCAGTGACTTCCAGCCTGGATCTTACAAAACCCCAGAGCTCCTCGTTTCCCATAACATCCCAGATACCATCATGTGCAGGAATAACGAACTGAACATCTTCTTCAGAGCTCTCCATATCATGGACTTAAGGCTCTGGTGAGACAAGCTACTCTCTAGGACCTTTCCGTGGACACATTTGTAATCAAAATCCCCAAGGGCCTGGACACAGCCAGAGAGTCATTCACACGCTGAGTCATTGCAGAGCCAACTGCATTCTGAATTCGGTCCTTTGCCAGCGGATTACTCGGTCTATGATCTTGTGTGAAGAAGTGAACGTTCCTCTTCCGACAAAGTAAACCTCTTGAGTCTCCAAAGTTAATGAAATAAGTATGTTGGGGAGAAATCAGGACACCCACAGCTGTTACCCCACTTCTGTCCGCACCACGTTTCTTCTGACATAGCTGTCAGTGTTCATCAATCTCCAGCAAACCTGTTCTGATGCCATTCTTTCCATTTGGACAGAAGGTGCTCCTGAAGACCCTGTAACATCCTGGCTGTTGGTGATGCGATCTGACAAATGCTCACAGCAGAATTTGGCAACCTGAGAACCAGTACGCCCATGGTACACCGGCAAAGAATGACCATGTTTCCAGTCCACATGGCCAGCTGATCACAGCCATGTGTGCACTCTCCATTTCCACTCGCCAACCTTGCATGCTGCTTAGCCTGAATCACAACCCATTACCCTGCCCTTGGGCATTATGCTGTGCCATCTTTGGCTTGTCTAAAAATGCTCCCATTATGTCTTGATCCTCTAGGTCCAGAGGAGCGGCGGGCAGGCGAGTCCCTGGTTGGCTTAAGCAGCCACGGCCCGGGAGGGGGCGCGGGGGGGGGGCACCACGGCGGTGGCGGGAGGAGCAGGTGGCAGAGACTGGGACCCGGAGGAGGAGGAAGAAGAGGCGAGGACGCATCACTTCCACGCCCCACCTGCCTGGCGTCCCCCTAACCCCCTCCCGGGTCTCGCGTTCCGGAGCCTCAATTGCTGGGCACCCGAAGCCACCTAGGGGGCCAGTGCACAAACCACTGTGCTCCAGCTCCTGCGCGCTCCTGTCTCCAGCGCCACCGCCGCCGCCTCCAGCGTGGCCCCGCGCGCAGGCCCGCGCACGACGGCCCTGCCCCGCCGCCTGAATTAGAATTATTTTAAAAAGAAAAAGAAAAAGAAAAAAAAAAGAAAAAGGCTGAGGATGTAGCTCAGTATGAGTCCCGGATCAATCTCCAGTACTGTAACACACACACACACACACACACACACACACACACACACACACACACACACACACCCCAATGTTTAGAAGTTCTTTTCATCAACAAGAATGATAAAAGCTAAAATTACACTGTCTTTTGTTCTGTTTTTTTTGGTACCCAGGATCGAACTCGGGACCTTGCGCTTGCAAAGCAGGCGGTGGCACCACCGAGCTAAATCCCCGGCCCTAAAATTACAATGTTAATAACAATCAAAAGTCACTTTTTCAGATTACATTCAATAGATCAAACGATGCAAGAGTTTATTTGTATTATAAAAATATTAAAATACAACATACTTAACACTTACTTTTGTTCCAGGAGGCAATCCTTCTAGTTCTTTAGGCTTTATAAATGTACGATGTTGTATCTTGTGATCTGTTTTCTCCTTGCAGGTCAAAAATTGTAATCTGCATTTTGAACAGCGATGAATTCCCTTTTTCTGTTTGTAGAAAATATTAGAAATAATAACTTGGGACCTGAAATTGCTCTTAATTTTAATTATGTAAATAATTTAAACACTAGTATTTTAACCAATTCCTATCATAAATAATAATAAAATATTCTTTTTTATGCTAGGGATTGAACCCAGGGTCTTATGCTACCACCAGGCTAAACCTCCAGCTGTTACTTTATTTTTTTGCTACAGTGGGGATTGAACTCAGGGTCTGTCATGGCAGATAAGCTCTCTATCTGTCTGTCTTAAAACAACCTTGTTCTGAGATAGGGTCTTGTTAAATTACCTAGAGTAACCTAGAACTTGTGATCCTGCCTAAGCCTCCTGAGGAACTGGGATTACAGGTATGTGCCACTACACCTGGCTCTTATTTTATGTTTTAAAAGCACTGATTGCATTAGTATTTGAGTTTTAAAAGTATTTGTTACCCTATAAGCATCCAACATAAAAATTATATCATTTAGGATCTAATGGAGAAAAAGTCCTGTCCAGTTGTGTGAAAGTTTTTAATTATAAATTTGAAGTATAAACTGTTCAAATAAATTATACTGTGAAAATGATTTATACTATGTTTTTATCCTTAGAAAAAGTAAATTCTTTATAGTTTCTGCTATTTAGATTTGATTCACAAGTTGGTAAAATAGAACTTTTGTCATTAGAGTTGTACAATGCATTTCTCTCCAATAGAATATTTTATAGTGATAATATTCTATAGTCACATTGTCCATTATAGTATCCACTAGCCCTAAGTAGTGACTATTTCAAATGATACAGGTGCAACTGAGAAGCTGATTGTCTAATTTATTTAATGAGTTTAAATTTAAAGAGACACATGTGGTTAGAGGATATAATATTAGGCAGCATGCATAAGGAAGTATAAAGAGAATTGTTCTTGGTCTATTGTTTGAGAACTCCTTGATCTAGTCCTTCTTCAAGTGTAGGCCATTATATTTTACCAATGGGAAATAGGACCCAAGAAAAATTTATCACCATCCATAGCATTTTTTTCACTATACATAATTAATTGCAATCTTTACATGTAAGCTTTCATTAATTAAAATATTTTATATTTAAAGAATATTATATGTAAATTTAAAACATGTTTTCTCTAAAGGTGTGGCTCTACAAGAACATCACTTTCTTTATAAGATACAATCATTCTGAAAAACCAAAATGAGGTAACATATAAGAAAGTACTGAGCACAGTTACTACTGCACAGCTATCATGTGATGAATAAATTCTCTATAAAGTTCAAAACAATATATAGTAAAATGTGTTTTACTGTTTTAGTTTCCTTTTCAGACTATTTTAGAAGTGTAGTGCATTGGATCATATCATAGGTACAATCAACATAATATATGCTCAAGAGAGAGGGGGAAAGAAAGAGAAAATTCAGCCAAGAAACAGATCGGAAGATATCAAGACAGAAAATCTCCTACAGTACAGTTCCCAGAAATTTTTTCTCCACCTATACCTATACTTCACTCAGTTTCATGGCTTTAATAGCCATCTAAATGTGTTCTGACATCTCTCCTTGTCCATTAAGCATTTCAAATCAACATGGACAAAACTGAATTCCAGAATTATTACTTCCATACACCCTGTATGTGTGTGTATGTGTGTATGTGTGTGTGTGTGTGTGTATAATGGTAGAAAATCTGTTCCTTCCCCAGCCTTCAAATATCTCAGTATACAGGAATCTTTTTTTTTTGTACTGGAGATCAAACTCATGACCTAGCGCTTGTGAGGCAGGCACGGTGACACCGAGCTAAATCCCCAGCCCATGATTCATTTTTACAGCTGCTTGGGATAAAAAAGTCTTGGTTACTTGTAAATCTTCTCTTTCTCTCACATCCTACACTCAACCCATTAATCCATTAATAAAACTTACCAGTGATTTCTGCACAAAATACTTATAACCATTTATCATCTCCAACCACTGCTACCATCCATACTTGCCTAAAGACACTCATGTGGATTCTTACAACAGGCTCCTTATCTTCTCTCTGTTATTTACCCCTCCTACAGCCAATTCTTCCCATGGCTACCAGAAAGATCTTAAAAATACTGCAGCTCTCATGCTTAAATTTTCCAGTGGCTTTCTACAACACTCCAGAATCTTCTCTGACTTACTCAAGGGCTTACAGGATCTGGTTTGCATTCTATTGTTACAACTTCATCTACTTCTTTTCCTCTTGTTTACTGTGCTCCAACCACACTGACCTTGCTGTTCTCTGAACACCCTTGGTATGAATGTTATGTTCATCACTCTACCTACTTTTTCTTCCCTCTGGCCAGAACTTTCTCTCCTAGACAGCCACATGACTTCCTTACCACCTTTGAAGAAGTCTTCTTGGACTACCTCATAAAAAAAACCAGTAATAACCTCTTCACTTAAGTTTTGAATATCCACCTGTACTTTCTTCCTGCTGTATATACTACCAGCTGGCATACATATACATTCAGACATTAGTCAGTCAGTTTTACTCTCTTTCCACCACAATACAAATTCCAGAGGGTACAAACTTTGCTCAGCTCACTTCTGTGTCTCCCATACCTAAAGTCTTGGGCATATATTGGGCTTAATAAATATTTGTTAAATAAACAGTGAAGCAGATGTGAGAGACTGACGGGCACAGCAGGCATAATTTAACTAGTTCAAAGCTCTGAGATGGGAGACATTAATCTACCATTCCTTAAATTAGACTCAAGCCTTATACATTTCTCTCATGCATATATATGCTTGTAATGTGCTAAGGATGACGATGATGATACAGTACATTGTTAAGATAATAGGGTTTTTAACCAAAGAAATAGTGATTTGTTCCCAGGGTGGAGAAAATGTCTGTGCTGAGCTTTTTGACAAGCCTACTTTAGCATTTGGTAATGAGGAAATTTCACAAGTGATGCAGACCTATCTATAATTTCTGCCTTTAGATCTAATGTCTGTGGGATGTGAGTCTGTGGCAAAATCTTGGGGCCTAAATAAATTTTTGGCTCTGCTATTTTTTTTAAGAATGTGATAGTGTGCAAGTTACTTACTCTGTTTTCTCATGTATGAAATGGAAACAATTATGCACCTGCTTTACAGGTGGCTGTAAAGATGAAACAAAATAATGCACATAAAAGCACCAGGGGCTGTCATATGGCAGCTACCTATTCTTATGTAGTTAATGAAGATATTTAATATATCTGAAATCTTCTCTTTACTTAAAAGTGTAAAAACTAGATTATTAGCTCTAAAATCACCCATGATATGAGAATATATTGTTTTTGGAAAAAATTACAAGGCTTTCAAAGTAAAGAATAAAATGAAGTATGAGTTCAATAATTCTTACTGTCTAAAACTGCATTAATAATGTCATTTCTATTACAAGATTATAATCCTGCTCAGCTGTGGTTTTTTGAGTCTGTTGAAAAAATTTTGCAAACTGCAAATACCCTGACAGGTGCCTAATAATCCTTCCTTTTTTTCTTTTGTGTGTGGTACTGGTGACTGAACCCAGGACCTACACAATGACCTTTTCAAAAGGACTAAGTTGCCAGGCATGGTGGTGCATGCCTGTAATCCCAGCACTGGGGAGGCTGAGGCAGAAGAATCGTTGTGAGTTTGAGGCCAGTCTGGGCCACATAGTAAGTTCAAGACCAGCTTAAACTACACAGTGAGACCCTGTCTCAAAAAACCAAAACCAAAACAAACAAAAAACCCAAAAGGGCTAAGTGGCTTGGGATCTTCTTGCCTCAGCTTCCCAGAGTACTGGGATCACAGGTGTGTGCCACCATACTTGGCAATCCATATCAAAACTTTTTTTCTTCTTTACTGTTGACTACCTAGCTCTGAGGTACTCTAAATTTACTAAAAATATGAGTGTCTACAAAGGACTGAATGTTTATGTCTCATCCAAATTCATGTGTTGAAATCCTAACCTCCTATAGTATTGGAAGGTGGGGTTATTGGAAGATAATCAGTCAAAAAGGTTTAGAACCCTAATAAATGGAATTATTGTCTTTTTAAAAGGAACCAAGCATTCCTGCCCCATCTTCCATGTGAGGACACAGTGGAAAGATGGACATTTATGAATCAGGTGACATGCACCAAATCTGCCAGTGCCTTTATCCCTGACTTCCTATCTTCTAGAACCATGAGAAATACATGTTTGTTCTTTGAACCACACAGTCTATGGTGGCATGTTATAGCAGCCTAAACAGACTAAGAGTACCCATGGTACATTTGTGCACCCCATGAGTACTCATTCCTAAGTCTGATGATTCACTAGAAGGACTTATAAGAATCAGAAGTTGTTATCCTCACAGCTAGGTTTATAACACTGAAAGGGTATAGAGCAGGATTAAGGACAGGGGCACTGGGTAGATTCTGGAGAATGAACACCAGGCATCAGCATCTAAGAAGTCAATCATACATAGGGCACAATCAATCCTCCCACAACTAACTGCTACAACATATGTCAAGTGTTACTTGATAGGAAAGCTCTTTTGGGTCTAAGAGCCTAGGGCTTTTATGAGGGAACTCACCAAATATTCAGACTTCCCAGAAGAAAAGCAAGTGGTCACCATAACCATATTTTTTTCTTTGCAGTACTGGGGACAGAAGCTATAGCTACTACTCTCTGAGTTTATCCCTAGCCCTGTAGATTTTTCTTCAGAAAGGGTCTCCTTAAGTTACCCAGGCTGGCCTGAAATTTGTAATCCTACTGCCTTAGCCTCCCAAGTAGCTGTGATTATAGGTGTCCACCACCATGCACAGATACCAGAAGTGTACTTTTTACACAAATCATCTAGGCAAATTGATACAGTATGGTTCAAGTTCCCAGGGATATAGAATTCTTTTATTCTATTAATAACATTTTAGGAATTCAATTTCCAAGAGTTGTATAAGCAGGCTCTTTGGAAAATACACCAAATTTGAACAACTCAGACATGCTGCAATAACTCTCCAGGTACAATGACAAGACATACAAGTTAGGATATGAAGAATGATAGAGACATAGCCCACATAGTGCATCCACCTATCTTTTTATATATCCCTCTGAAGCTTACTAAAGAATAGAGGAAAGAATTATGCTAAAAGCTTCATAATGAAACAGAGATACTACTTTATATTTAATTTTTTTCTCTTTTTTTGTGGTATTGTAGATTGAACTCAGGGCCTTTACACTGAGCTACATCTCAAGCCCCTTTTTAACTTTGAGACAAGGTCTCCTCAAGTCACTAATTTGCCAAGGCTGGCAGCCTCCTTCAGTGCTGGGATTACAGGGATGTACCACTGTGCCCATCTTGTTTCATTCTTTTAAAAATCAAAGGCCAAAAGATGAAATAGCCCAAAGAATACTGTTTCCCAAACTATATTCCTCAAGAAATGTTTATAGGGCCAGGGATTTAGCTCAGTGGTTCTGCCGCCTGCCTCACAAGCACAAGGACCTGAGTTCAATCCCTAGTACCAAAAAAAAAAAAACAAGGAAGAAGAAATGTTTATAGATATTATGTAAATAAAGGATTTGATGGTCTGAAACAAGTTTGGAAAACATAATATAGCATGTCTCCTACTTGGAGATTTATAGTATCTACTAGATACTACAAGTTCTAAAAACCCCTGTTTTTAAAAATAAGGAAGGACATCCAGTAAATTCTGTAAACCCAAACATCAAATTTCTTTTGTCAGGAACAATTTGAGGGAATGCCTATTAACAACACTGTTAGGAAAACCCTAGAATAGGAAGATTTTGCCAGAGGTTCTTAAGGGTGAGGTGGTCCACCAGGATAAAATAAAATAAGTACACTGGTATTATCCCAGTGATAATACAAGTAATTCTGAACGTATCTGGAGATTCTACTTTTATGATTCTAATTAACAAGTTGATTTCTTAATGACTGGAAGAAAAAAGCCATGTTAGCACTTGCGCTGAATAAACTGGCTATGACAATGCAATCAATGATAAGAAAATATAATGAGGGCTGGGGATTTAGCTCAGTGGTTTCACTGCCTGCTATGCAAGCGCAAGGACCCAAGTTCGATCCCTGGTACCAAAAAAAAAAGAAAATATAATGAGCTGCTCAATGAGGAGGCAAAACTTGATTACATAATCAGATTCAGTAAATCCATTGACTTCTGATTTTGGCAAAGTCACTGCTGCTCTTTTAAACACTCATCAAAGTTTTCAGCCCAAAAGATCATCTAATTGTTTAAGAACCAGGAAGCATAAAATCAGAATTCAAGGGAAAGGTGTAAGCACTGAAACCCTAGAAAATACATAGCAAAGCTGGCAAAAGTCATAGAAAAAACAAGTTGCGATGTAAATATAGTTCTTTGGTATAGATTATGTATCTGCTAATAAATGTCAGTGCTGTTTCCTTTGTTACCAGCTGTTGTAAGAGACCTTTCTGGGTCACTGAAGACAACCTTCTCATAACAAAATGTGGGCTACAAAGTAGGAATAAGGTTTGAAGAGAAAGAGGAAAACAGAAGACTGTAAATCGTCAATCTTAGTTTCCTTAGTTCAAAATAGTCTACTCATTTGCACTTTTTCTCTCTACTCTGGGGTTCCTATTTCTAGCTATTTCAGAACCTTCACTACTTATGGGCTTCAGTTATCATGAGAAGGCAGGCAAAGTAAAGAAGTGGAAGTTTCACAGGTAATTCTGTGTAAACTGAATATTTATTGTGTTGTTTGGGGCAACTTTGATTTCTGTCTAAACAAATGTAACCAATGTTCTCAATATGTGTATCTTTTCATTAAGACATCAAGAACAAAGAACTGCTGGGCTGGGGATTTAGCTCAGTGGTGCCGCCGTCTGTGTCGCAAGCGCAAGGTCCTGAGTTTGATCCCTGGTACAAAAAAAAAAAAAAGAACTAAATCTCACCTGATGCTTCATGTAATGATTCATGTAGGGGGTTGCCATTCTACTAACTTTGAGGCAAAATGGACACAGCAAGTTCTTAGTATTTTCATGGGATGTTCTAAAATGAGTTTCCACATCAGAAAATGTTGATGATCTAAACTGGCAAACCTAAAAATACAAAGAAGGTTTAGTTTACCTTGAAATTTTATAACTTGCATACAATTACATCAAATTAATAATGAGTAATTTGGTTATTTTTTGTGTGTTTTTTTGTGGCAGGGTCTCACTATGTATTCCAGGCTGGCCTCAAACAGCCTCCCGAGTGCTGGGACTATAGGTGTGCACCACCATGCCTGGCAAGTCACTTGTTTAGAAGAACATTCTGTATTATCTCTGCTGCCTATACCATTAAGACTTCTATTAAGACAAGCAATAAAGATAACCTTTGAATCTGATGTTATCTTTCAAAGCTTAGGGATATATTCCAAATATAAGATTTCCTTCTTTTCAGATCTACCACTCCCATCTTCATTTGAATTTTCAAGCTCTGACACTTCTTGTTCTACAAAGTTTTTCCTGCTTATTTTCTTTTTTAGATTTTAAAGGCTATTCCAATGGCAATTTGTCTTTATCTTGCTTTCTTATTACTGGGTGTCATTTCAAATTCTGGAAAAACACTGGTCCCAAAGGACTTAACTGGGCCCTCTGTAACTTAGAACATTTCCCATTTCCCCGGCATGTCTATAGTCTTTCTTATATAATGAGCCCACACATCACTCTTTCTCCAGAAGGATATTTTTTTGTCTACTACAGAGGTCAGCAAACCATAGCCTGCAGGCCAAATCCAGCTCACCACTCCCACTTACAATGCTTAAGTTAAACCAAGGCAGTTTTCACTAATGAAGAGGTTCTTCAAATTTTAATACAGTAACTAATTTTATGGAAATGGTTAAAAACATCAAAAGAACAATACTATTTCATGGCACATGAAAATCAAACAAATGTCAAAGTATAAAACATTTATGTACCTGGCAAATATAGGGCATTTCACCAGGTTTATGAGTGTCCTTCATATGTTGTAAAAGAATATGCTCTGTTTCAAATGACAATTCACAGATTTTGCAAATAGCTGAAAGTAGAAAAAACACATTATATCATTTTAAAGATAAAAAAGGATGCATTTTGTACTTCCATAACAAGAAGTAAAATCAATAGAGGTAGTAGTAATGGTGAAGTTGGTTCTAATAAGTCTATCACTGTTGACTCTAACACTATTCTAAGGACATTATTTAGCGTTTTAATTCTCCTACCAGGGAGGTACTGCTATTTTTATCCCTGTTTTTCAGAAAAGGAACCCGAAGCATAGAAAAATTAAGCAACTGGCCTGAGATCTCTCAGCTGTATTAAGAGGCAGAGCTAGGCCCTGAATCCAAGCTGACCAGTTCCCAGATCATGAGTGATAAGTACCAATGTAATTATTTTTTATAATAAAGTATAAATCAAGGCCACTGATTTCAAATTTGAAAACCATGGATCTGGGTGTATGAATTTAGTACCTTACATACACAGCACTGAGTTATGTCAAAGGGGTTCCCACTAATGAATTATTTACAAGAGCATTTCAATTTTAGTAGCAAATTTTATTTACACTTATAAGAGTTACAACTTGTTTTTTGATTTTGCCCTCAAATTACAAAGTCTACTGCTTATTCTTATTTTTCAACAGAATTTTAAAAGTTCCCTCACTCAGTCTAGATGATCAAAATCAGTAATATTCAGAACTTCAATGAAATTGCCACTTACTGGAAAACTCATGAGGAGTGTGTGTACTCTCGATGTGGCACTGCAGCTGGAAGGGCGTGGGATACTGCCGGTAGCAATGTTGGCAGGTGGTATGGTTTTCCCAGCTCTCACTATTCTGCTTTTCAAGTTCCAAGTGGTGTTTCATGTGGTTCATGAACCTATAAATGATTGTCAACAGGTGCAAAAATTCAGATTTATAACCACAGAAGAACCTCATAGTATCTGAACATAAAATTTTAAAAATGCAGTTGTATGATTGGAACTCAAAATAACATCTCTGTTGGGGCCGGGGATTTAGCTCAGTGGTTCTGCCGCCTGCCCTGCAAGTGCAAGAACGGAGTTCGATCCCCGGTACCAAATAAATAAATAAATAAATAAAAAATAACATCTCTGTAAAATAAAAAAAAGCATGCACTTCAGGTGGCAGAGGCAGATTTACATCCATAGTCCTAGCTACTCAAGCTGAGGCAAGTGAATCATTTGAGCTCAGGAGTTCGAGGTCAGCCTAGGCAACATAGCAATACCTTGTCTCAAAAAAAAGTATATAGTTTAAATAATCTATTAATGTAGTTATTATGAAAAATCACTAATCTGCTATAATGCTTTAGCATTATTTCAAATTTAAAACTTTTTGCAATGAATTTCATATATGAAATTCTATTTGTATTTCAAAATAAAATAATCAGAGGAAGGAAAGTCTATCATCAAAAGT
>NW_004624797.1:9454552-9470098 GCF_000247695.1 Heterocephalus glaber
TAAAAAAAAGCAAAACATTTATAGGTACATTTTAGGCATACATATGATAACACTCATCATAAGGAATTTGCACCTGTACATGGCAGCATAGCATGTAGTTAATACTGTATTGGATACTTAAAAAATTGCTAATAGGGTAGGAATTATGTTGTGTTTTTCTTATACACACAAAATAGGGGGTGTGTAGAAACTTTTGAAGGCAATGGATGTGTTTATGGCATAGATTATAATGTTTTCGCAGATGTGTACTTATCTCTGAACACACTGAGTTGTATATATGAAGCACTATTGATTTGAGGTATGTCAATCATTACCTCAATCAAGTGGTGTAAAAAAGGGACAAGACCGCATAATAAAACAAGTTAGGATGGAAAGAAACTTTACAAAAAATCCAAGCTACATATACAAAAGACAAGTACAAAGTGAAAGTCTTAGAAAAGAAAGCATAACAAAAAGTTGCTACAGAACCAAAACCAATTAAGTCTATCCTATCAATTAAATCTTTAGTATCCAAATATAAATGGGTTTAACTCAACTCCTAATAGAGATTTTCATGTATGCTTATGAAAGCAAAAATAATTTTGGTGAAAGTAAGAAATATCCTAAAAACAATGTGATTTGGAAGGGATAAAAATAAAGTGATAAACAAAGAATGTAGTAGGTAAATGAAAACAATAAGAAATCAAGGGTTATGAGCTTGATATCAATCAAAATGGAATTAAGGCTAAAAAGCATTAACAGTAAGACAAAAGAGAATGCATTCACATTGAAGTTACAAAGGTAGACTCAGTAACATCCTAAAGACAAATACCATAAAATAGAATTGGACAATATCAAAGAAAATATTGATAATGTGGAACTTGGGATTTACCTTCCTCAAACACATTCACAGAGGTAGATGCAGTGATAGAACAATACAGCTTTGCCCCGAACAGAGATTTGTATTCAGAATTTTAGAACAGTCCCCCTTCCTCCTCACACAGTTTTTCTTTGGATACTGGGTCTCACTATGCATGTAGTCCAGGCTGGCCTTCAACTCGCAATCCTCTTGTCTCAGCCTCTCCAGTGCTGGGATCACATGTACCACCACACCCACATCATACAACGCTGAATTTCAATAAAAGCTTGCTAATTAATGGACCAGCAAAGAATATCTTCTCCTAAGTTGTTTCTTTACTTTGCACTCTTCTCAAACTTTCTTCCCTATATTATCATCTACATTACCTTTTTTCTTGTCTCCTCCCCAACTTCATGATATTTACACAGGGCATGCAAAGAGAGAATAAGACTATCTTTACAATGACACAATAGGCTATTGTAACATCTAAATTCAAGAGGAATGTTTTCTAAATCCTGTCTTTGTTAGTACTTTGAGAATTATTTAAAACCTAATTTCAAGAGCTTCCTACACTAATATAAAGGTAGAATTAATGTATAACTACATCTGCTATATTCTGTATTAAGTTGTAGCTATCACTTCAAATGAAATGCTCCATCAGTTTATTTCTGAGTGATGAAAAACAAAAGGCAAAACTAAGATTTTCAATGAGTAATGTAACATGCATATAACACCATGAACAGAAAATAAAAGGCATTTTTAGGTCATATGAAGGTTTAAACACCTAAAAAATGCCTACTTTACCAGAAGCTTGAAAAGAATGACATGATTCAGTCAATAAAATATTCTGATTAATACAATATTTTCATTTAAAATTGAAATGCAATAGGCACAAACTGTAGTGTGTATATGAATTTAATTTTTAAAATTTCATGATTGGGCTCAGTGTGGTAGCCTATTGTCATCCCAGCTACTTGGGAGGCTGAGAAAGGAGGATTGGAAGTTTGAATCCAGCCTGAGCTACTTAGTGAGATCTTGTCCTTAAAAATAGGCTAGGGATATAGTCTCATGGTAGAGCACTTGCCTAGCTTGTGTAGGGCCTTGTGTTCAATACCCAGTACCACAAAAACAAAACAAAACAGAACAAAAAACCAACAGCAACCACAACTTGTATGACAACAATCATGAATATCAATTTTTACTTAAATTATATGAAAACACCAATATGAGATTTATTATCTGAATATCTGGACAAACCATCATTCACTATATATCAATCCTTAATATTTTCAGGGATTTTTAAACATTTAAAAAAAATTTTGACAAAAGCTTTTACCTTCATGTGGTATTTCAAAGGATCCAAAAGATTGTACTGAATATTGCACTTTGGACAAGATCTTAGGAGAGGCTCTTCGGTTTTCTGTTCAGTTGATGATTTATTTGGACCTAAAATAAATGAAGGACTTTCATGACCGAAATTCACCTATTTTAAAACCTCAAATAACTACTAGTAATAATTTAAAATTTTGACACAATTTCTAAACTTTATACGTAAGTAAGATGATTTTTTTTTCACATGCTGGATTTCATACTTACCCGGTGATACCATAACCTGGGAAGATGCCTCTGAAGAATTATTTAAAGACAACGAAGAGGAGGGATTTATTTCAGAAACACGTTTGCCGGTCTTCGGCTTTTTTGGATTAACACTGTTTATTTTAGAAGCAGAAGGACGTTTTAATCCAAATGACGTTTGACCCACACCTACAAAGATTTAAATAGTTCAAAAGATATTTATAAATGTTTTCATATACAATGTTATGTAAAACTGCCTACTAAAAATGGTCTTACATTTAAAATTAACTAAAAATACCTTTGAGCAAATTAAAGATAATATATTTAAACTACCATACAAATGACAAAAAAGAACAATGAATATTTATATAACTAAGGAGTAAAAATTGTACAAACAGCTTTTATGGACTAAATATATTTGACAAATTAATGAACTAAAGTTTTATGCAAGAGAATTATTTTTGTGTATGGTACTGGGGATTGAACCTAGAGCCTTCTGCAAGTTAGGCAAGCACTCTTCAACTGAATTACATCTCCAGTCCTTTTAAAAAAATTTTTCAAGACAGGGTCTCACTACAGTCTGGGCAAGAACTCTTGATCTTCCTTCCTCAGCCTGCTGGATAATGAGATTATAGAAATGTGCCACTAGGAGTAGGGTTTATAGAAGAAAATTCTAAAGATTCTTTCAAATAAAAAAATATGTATCATGAAAGAAGTCAGACCAAAAAACTTGGAGCCAAAAGAAAGAGAAAAATTATAGCACAGAGAATACTTTGGACTAAGTTCCTTCAAATGAACTTATCTTTTGATGTTTAAGTATATTTGAGCTTGTACGATCATTCTAGACAGGAGTTGATTATTCATGCTTCCAAATATATACCACATATTATCATAATTATCAACGCAACAATTATTTATTAAGTCCTTTAATAATAATGCAGTTTTCATTTTTCAGTTATCTTATTTGGGCCTCACAAAAGCCCTGAGATAAGTAACTTTATCTCCCAATGGTTCAGTTTAGGTTTGGACAATGCATGTATTATGCAGAAAAAAACCAAAAGTATTTATTTTAATAATGTGAGAAAACTGGAAGTATAAAGAAGTTAGGTGACTTGGTAAAGACCACAAAAATCTTTAGAACAGATGCTTTAGTCTGAGGCTGTGGCTCAGTGGCAGAGCAACTGCCTAGCATGCATGAGGCCCTGGTTTGATCCTCAGCACCAGGGGAAGAAAAAGAAAAAATAAAGGAAAAACTTTAAGCTGGGCATCATGGTACATGCCTATAATTCCAGCACTCAGATTGCTGAGACAAAAATCACCACAAATTTAAGGCCAGCCAGGGCTAAATAATGAGTTCAAGGTCAGCCTGATCTACACAGCAAGACCTGTTTCAAACAAACCTATATCTTTCTAGCCAACTACAATTGTACTTACCATTCAAGGCAAAGATCTACTCTCTGCATTATAGACTTCTTAAAAGAGAGAAGAGTCATTGTCTTTAACCTACAGATGCTCCATTAATTCAGAATTTTTCTACGACTAAGACCAGGTGTTTTGTAAAATCAGAATTAAAATGACTATTTTATATATCTATTTATTTTGGCTCTTGGTTATTTTACTAGACCCCTAGATATGTAAATATCAAGTCAAGTACAGTATTATCAAAATGGGAAAATATTTTGACACTCATATCACTACAGAAGTTGTTGTTTTGGTTTGATAAATGTATGCCAACTTGTTAGTAATTAAAAATTGAAAAAATTCTCTCTAGTGAAATATGTATTAATATAGTAATTTTTTGATGGTAGGAAATTTTTTAAGTAGATAGAATTATTTTGAAACACTCATTTAAGTTAACGAAGAGGTTTTTTTGTGTTTTTTTTTTTTTGAGGTAGGGTTTCACTATGTAGTTCAGGCTAGGCTTGAACTCACTATATAATATAGACTGGTCTCAAACTCATGGTGATCCTCCTGCCTCAGCCTCTTGAGCACTGAAGTACAGGTGTGAATCACCACGCTCAGCTAAGAACTTTATCATGGTAGACAATCAAACCCTTCTTTAATTGGGAAATTTCACTATTTATTTAATGGATATATATAATGAGTATCACGTGCAAAACACCATTTCTTTAGTTCTACCATCTTATAACTTATATTCACATCTAACTATATTTACATCATTCATTTGGATAGAAAGATGTTTATTAAAAATTCAAGTATAGGGGCTGGGGATTTAGCTCAGTGGCACAGTGCCTGCCTGGCAAGCACGAGGTCCTGAGTTCAATCCCCAGTACAAAAAAAAAAAAAAAATTCAAGTATAACCATGTGACTAATGGTCTTTCAAATATTTTTTTCACAGAGTATTTAAGGATACATGCTACCTTATTAATAAAAAAATCTATTAAATATTTTACATAAAATCATCCAAGAAGGGCATTCAGAAATGATTAGCATCATCCATCTTGTAACATGAAAAGATAACATGAAAATACAGACTTCTAAATAGAAATTCAATTTCATACACACATTCACCAAGTCTTTTTAAAATAATTTTTATGAAAAAATGCTAAACCAAACCTTCCAAAAGAGTTTTTGGTATACCTGCGGACAGTGGTATTGTATCCTGGGACGAGTCAAACAGTAAGACTGAAGAATTATCCAATTGAACTTGTGATGAATTCTTTGAAAAGTCCTGCAAAATGTTAGTTTTTTTGTTTAGTAAATTTTATATAAGGGCAAATTTAACTGTATTCTTAGACTGTAAAGATAAACTTAGACTCAATGGCTAAAAATTAGCACAAAAGTAATTATTAATCTGCATTATTTTTATAATTTTCTAGAAATCTGGAATTAATTTGAAAAAAAAAGTTAAAATTAAAAAATAATAATACAGGACTGGGGATTTAGCTCAGTGTTTCCGGTGCCTGCCTCGCAAATGCAAGGTCCCGAGTTCGATCCCCAGTACCAAAAAACACAAAAAAACAACAAAAAAAACAGTAGTTTAAAAAATAATAATATGGCAAAGTAGAGATTATATTTTGGTAAAACTTTTCTGCAAATAAAATTCAGTAGTGTTTATCAAGGGCTTTGAAAAATCGACATCCTTTGATCTAACTATTCCACTTCTAAGAATTTATGCTAAGGGAATGAAAATGCTTAATGGAGAACTATAGCAAAAACAAAACAAAACAAAACAAAACAAAACACCAACCCCTTTACATCTAACAATGGTAGAGTGGTTAAATGAACGACAGACTACTATGCAACATCATGATGGGGAAGATAGTCAGAGGCTGATACATAAATAAAAAACATGGATCAGTTCCGGTGTTCTAGCACAGCAACGTGACCATAGTTAACAATAATCTATGATATATTTCAAAATAGCTAAAAGGATTATAATGTTCTCAACACAGTATATTAAATAATTTTTAAGAATTTAAACATTAACACCAACAAAAAGCTGTCATTATTTACTAGTTATGCTTATTTTATTTACGTTTAAATTGCAGTTTTCAATACTATACTTATTTAAGCATATTACCTGATTTAATAACATGCTGAGTAGTTTTTGTAGCTAGTATTTTGGATATTGTTTGAATCATATCATAAAGAGACATTTTCTGATGGTGATTATGCTTCTACTGGAATGGTAACTAGTTATGACAGTTCATAATTCTAACTTAGTATTATAATACCCAATATGTCCCTAACCTAACTGTAATTTCAGAAACACTTACAGATTTAGATATATTCTGAACAATAGCAGAACTCTGTGAAGATTTAGATTCAGGATGAAATCTAGGCAAGGCAGCCACTGGATTTGATGTTGGGTCTTTGTAATGTTGACTTGCAGGCTTAAATATATCAGGAATACCTGTATTTAAAATTATACAACACATTGAATATATTATTATATAACCAATTGTATCAAAATATTTTTCTTTAAATTAGTATGGCAATATTGTACCTGGACCAAGTGACTCATTCTTTATTCCCTTTGAAGATGAGCTGGTGTTACTTCTGTTCAAAATATCTATAAAAATTATATTTTAATAATCATTATTTGAAATATATTAAGATAAAAACTCCAAAAATATAGCCATAATAACAAAAAATAGAAATACATTTCTTTCCCTTAATGGTAAGGATTATGTATAGTCTTGAAATCAAGCCCTTCCCCAATCCTCATGCCACATATACACTCCTAAATGCCCGAATTTGCATTATGGGTGGGGCAACTGGATTACTTTTCAATGGATTACTTATCACCACTGCTCTTGAGTTTTAAATTATCATCAAACCTAGAATTTAGTATTGGATTAGCCTAAGTGGTTTCAGAAATACTACATCAGAAGTCAATCTGTGCCAGACAGGACACTCTGGATCAATTCAAGATTGCTCCCTCTTGCACTCATGTGAACTCTAACTTCTAGGTAACTGAGGAATCAAATTGAAATTTAGGAGAGCAGAAATTTGCCTAAAATTGCTTATCAGGAAAAGGTACAAAGCATGAAAATACACCATAAATCCTCAAAAATTTTCCCTTTTATCTTCCACCACAACCAGATTCCACAATAATTCTATAAAATAATAGGTCATACAGAAGTACAGTTGTTTTCTCATCATGGAAATGAAATACTCACGATTAAGTACTACAGAAGTCTTCTAGGAGAAAAAGACCTATTCGAACAATTTGACACTGTTTGCATTCAGAAATTCACAGTAAGTATTTACTCAATCCATTAAAGAGTTATTGCTATTATTTGGTGGGTGTAGTCTAACAAACACAAGTTTTACATGGCCCATGATAATTCTATAAAAACATTTAGCTCATATTCAACATGCTAACATAGTTTGCAGATTACACATCAAATATCAATAAAATCAAATTTTCAGTTAACAATTTCGAAAAGAAATTCTACTGGGTCCAATCCTCTTTTTGATAGAATCACTTAAAACCAAGACATTATTGTATTTGAGTACTATTAACAGTCATCTACAATTGATATAAATCCAATATGAATGTGAATTGTTTGCTTTCAATACAATGATTTGAGTAACAATTTTGAAATATGGTAATATTTCAGCATAAAAATTATCAGTGGTAGGGGCCAGTTGTTCATTGCCATGGTAAGTAAGAAAAAGGGCATGCTGGCCACATTATTTGGTAAATTCTCCAGCTTAAAGAAGTAAACAAAATGGGAAAGTATCTGCTTCTTCTTTCCTTAAATTCAGTATTCTGTCCCATGTACTTTTACATTTTTGAGAGGAATTTTAACAAGCTATCACTGGTAGCTTCATTTTGACCTTATAACAATGTCTAATAATTCACAAAGGCACTGGGCATCTTTTGCCAGAAATCCATAAGGATGTAAAAGTGTACTGACTGACCATATCATCCAAGTATAGCGGCTAAAGGGTAGGCCTTTCCTCCATGAATACAAATAGCAGTTGTCAGCCAGGCATGGTGGTACACGTCTGTAATCTCAGCACTCAAGAGGCTGAGGCAGGAGAATAGCCATGAGTTTGAAGCCAACCTAGGCTACATAGTGTGGTCAAGGCCAGCCTGAACTACAGTACATAATGAGACTGTCTCAAACAAACCAACCAACCAAGCAACCACAGTATTTGCTGTAAGGTGGCTGTAGCCAGAAGCTACAGCACTTGTTGGTACACAGACCAGAGACTGCATAATCATGCAGTACCTAGGCATTTTAATAGCCACGAATCAAGTGGACACTTTGATGAGACAGTTGCTTGGATATGACAACCTTTATCAGACACTAACACAAACCTATTTAGTATATTCTGATTGTTTTAAATAAAGTACATAATTTCCTTTTCTTTATTTCAGGGGTGCAAAGAGAAACAGAAAACAAAATTAAATAGGCTACATAGCTTCCTTAAAAAGTAGGATCTCAGAAGGCCTACAATGCTGTTAGGTAATCTCACTGTTTAACTGTTTTCTCACATATGGTATTTTAACCTCTCACTTCCTTATTCCTGTCCCTAACTACATCCTCACCATGATTATCACAAGGTTTTACTAACTTCTAGCCCTCTTCCCCTCCAGCTCCTTTCAGAACAAATATATCAAGGACATGTATGATAGTCCACAGGTTTTTCCATTCAAAACAAAGAATAACCATCTTCAATATGCTTACATTTTAAAAACATACATGGGGCTTATAATTTGTCCTTTGTTCTTTGTACAAAAGATACCTCTGGCTGATTTGAGTGTAGTCTTGCCAGAGAACATCAGGAATATATCTTTTGTCACATAGGAGGTAATGAATTATGATAAATCTGTTTACATACCATAAAAAAGAAAAGAACAACCATCTTACGAAACTTCACTGAAATAAATGCTTACTTGAAATGGCTGGTTTTGAACTTGATATTTCTCCAACAAAGATTAGCTCATCATCATCATCATCTTCAACCTGAGTTTCTTCTACTTTTTTCTGCCATGGTTCCAGCTCTTCTTCTTCACATTCCATGAAGAGTTCAGCCATTTTTGAATTATCTGATTTTCAAAAGGAGAGAAACTTTATTTTAAAAAAATATTTTTGCAATATAAATAGATTATATTTGTAGTTGGTACATGGTAGCAAAAGTAAAAACTGGAGAACTTAATCTATAAGACATAAACTAGTAAGACTTGGTCACTAGATAGATAACAGAAGACAGTAAATTACCATGGCCAATAAATTTTAAGGTCAAATTCATTTGAAGTGAGTTTCAGTTATATTACAAGATATGATTCTATTTACAAAGAGGATTATACCTAACCATTATCTGAGAAAAAATTCAGGGAGATAAATTGAGAATAAGAGACAAAAGAAAAACTAAACTAGATTCAGGGCCACTAGGCACAAAGCAAAGCAAGGATGAAATACCAGACTGAAAATAGGGATATTAAATGAAGCTTATTCCATTCCAAAGCAGATTACATATTTTTCACCTGAAGAAAATAAGCAAAGAACACATTGTGAATATACTCAGCCTGTTAAGTTCTAACCAGGAACACAGACACAGGGCAGAAAAATATTACAGAGATTACAATTAGCACATTTAGAGAGATAAGACAAAATTATTATTATTATTATTATTATTATTATTATTATTATTTTTGGTACCAGGGATCGAACTTGGGTCCTTGCACTTGCATAGCAGGCAACGAAACCACTGAGCTAAATCCCCGGCCCTAGACAAAATTATTATAAATAAATAACATTTAGGAAAAGAGTAAAAATAAGAAAGCCAAATTTCAGGTTAAAAAAACCCCAAAAAACAAAAAAACAAAACTCAAAATGCCAAAGTTGAGCAACTATGGAACTAAAAGATAAAAAAAATACCAAATAGAAAAGCCAAGATTGTTAGAAAAATCAATTTAAAATGTACAACAGACATCTAATAAAAACTGGTCACAGTGGCACATGCCTATAATGCTAGCTACTTGGGAGGCTAAGGCAGGAAGACTGTAAGTTCAAGCCCAGCCTGTGCAACTTACTGAAATCCTGTCTCAAAATAAATAAGTAGGGTGTGACGGCATATACCTGTAATCCCAGCACTCTGGGAGGCTAAGGCAGGAGGATTTCTAGTTCCAGCGCAGCCTGGGCAATTTAGAGAGACCAGTTCAAGAGAAAAAAATGTCCAGGGGTGTAGCTCAGTGTAAAGGCCCTAGATTCAATCCCCCATACTGAAAATAATTCTGAAACAGGAGAGAGAAAAAGGAGGGTAAGGTAATCAAAGCAAAATTCCCAGTTCTAAAGGACATAAATCTCCAAAATGAAAGGCCACCAGCACCCAGCAAATTGATCAAGAATAGAAAAGAAAATTACACTGAGGGACATGATATAAAATTTCAGGCTGGAAATAAGAGAACATCCTTCTCCACTGCTGCTGGGAGTGTAGACTGGTGCAGTCACTAAAACTAAGAGGTTCTATTTGACCCAGCCATACCTCTTCTTGGTATCTTCCCAAAAGAATTAAAAGCATCATACCACAGCGATATATGCACACTCATGTTTATGGCAGCAGAGTTTGTAATAGCTAAATCTTGGAAACAGCCGAAATGCCCATCAACTGACGAATGGATAAAGAAGATGTGGTTTTTTTTAATACAATGGAGTACTACTCTGCCATAAAGAAGGACGAGCTTCAGACATTTATAGCTAAATGGATGGGCCTTGAGACCATACTCTTAAGTGAAATAAATTGGACATACATGTTTAAATATTGCATTGTTTCTCTGGTATAAGAAACTGGATGTGGAAATAAGGACTGAGATTTATAATGGATGTTGGGAAATGGGGAGAAAATGTTCAAATGGGAAGGGGAACAAGGGAGGAGGGAGGGAGAAAGGAAGAAAGAGACAAGAAAAAAAGTGACAATAGAATTAAAAAATGGAAACAAAGCTTTTGTACATAAAGAGGGGAGGGAGTTTGGGGGGGATGGGATAAAATAAAATTTATTTAAAAAAAAGAACACCCTAAAGTTGGGGTGGAGGTGTAAGAGTTAAAATAATGCTTATATAAAAATCTTACTAAAAATAATTTTCTATACTTAGCCAATCTACTATACTCAGCACAAGGTACATATTTTTTTCATCAAGAGTTAATAATCGGTACAAAACCGGAGCCTCGGGACGGGCCGCGTGAGGGAGGAGGGTTCATCATGTCTAGTGGCGTATAAGAAGATCCCACCACCGGTCCCTCCTTGCACCACATCAAAGCCGTTCATCTCAGTCACAGTCCAGAGCAGTACTGAGTCTGCTCAGGACACCTACCTGGACAGCCAGGATCACAAGAGTGAAGTGACAAGCCAGTCGGGCCTGAGCAACTCGTCGGACAGCCTGGACAGTAGTACTCGACCACCTAGCGTGACGCGGGGTGGAGTTGCCCAAGCCCCTGAAGCCCCGGAGGCACCCCCAAAACATGCAGCTCTGAAAAGTGAACAAGGGATGCTGACCAGCTCTGAGTCCCACTCTGAGACCATCCCCAAAAGGAAACTGTCAACAATAGGAATACAAGTTGACTGCATTCAGCCAGTGCCAAAAGAGGAGCCCAGTCCCGCTACCAAATTCCAGTCCATCAGGGTTCAGGTAGAGGACGACTGGCAAAGCAGCACCCCCTCTCACAGTATGTCCTCCCGACGGGACACTGACTCGGATACCCAGGATGCTAATGACTCAAGCTGTAAGTCATCTGAGAGGAGTCTCCCAGACTGTACCCCACATGCCAACTCCATCAACATTGATGCTGGCCCCCGGCAGGTGCCCAAGATTGCCCAGATCAAGCGCAACCTCTCCTATGGAGACAACAGTGACCCTGCCCTGGAGGTGTCCTCACTGCCCCCACTTGACCCCTGGCTTGAGTCGACCTCCAGCTCCCCGGCAGAGCCAGCACAACCAGGGGCCTGCCACCGAGATGGCTACTGGTCCTTGAAGCTACTTCAGGCGGAAACAGAGTGTCTGGAAGGCTGGTGCTGCCAAATGGACAAGGAGACCAAAGAGAACAACCTCTCTGAAGAAGTCTTAGGAAAGGTCCTCAGTGCTGTGGGCAGTGCCCAGCTACTAATGTCCCAGAAATTCCAGCAGTTCCGAGGACTCTGTGAGCAGAACTTGAACCCTGACGCCAACCCACATCCAACAGCCCAGGACCTGGCAGGGTTCTGGGACCTGCTACAGCTGTCCATTGAGGACATCAACATGAAGTCTGATGAACTCTACCACCTCAAGGCCAACAGCTGGCAGCTGGTGGAGACCCCAGAGAAGGGGAAGGAAGAGAAGAAACCACCCCCTCCAGTCCCAAAGAAGCCAGCCAAATCCAAGCCGGCAGTGAGCCGTGACAAGGCCTCAGATGCAGGGGACAAGCAGTGTCAGGAGGCCCACAAGAGACTCCTGACAGCCAAGCGGGCAGCTTCTGTGCAGCAGAACTCAGCCACAGAAAGTGCAGACAGCATTGAGATTTATGTCCCCGTGGCCCAGACCAGGCTCTGAGACCACGAAGGAGGAAGGAAACAATTTTAAATCATTAAAAAAAACAATGCAGATGGAACAAAATTTAATCAACCTTTAGTATGGTTATTCTCTCTAGAGACCCTGAGCCAATTTTCATATTGATGCATACAAGGGCTCACAATTTGGCTTTTTTGGGTCCCTCCCAGCTTTAGGCTATGAAGACTTCACACACAAAAATCGTCAACAAAACTAGAAAACTTTTTTTTCCCTCTTGCTGGCCGTGGTGGACTAGATAGGCGGACCTCAGCAACTCCCTGGCACAGCCTCAGACTGCGGTCTTTTTACTTGTTCTATCTAATGAGAACTTACACTAGCTTGTTTACAAGATGACGACTGTCCAAGGGCAGCCTTGGGCACCTGCCATGTCCCTCCTCCTCCCAGCTACCCTGCTCTGACCTTGGATTTTTCATTCTACATTTTTCTTTTCCCTTCAGAGCGCTCACAGGGGTCACCATCAAGGCCAGCGGCTTTCTGGTTCAGTCCTTTTTGTGGCTAAGGGCCCAGAGAACAGTGAGGTGGACACGCATCCCTCCTTCCCCACCAAGTGTTCACACACACTTGCACGTGCGCACAAAGATAGGGCTCCCCGCCTCTGTGACCTGCCAGCCCTAGGCAGGGTCAGGCAGGACTTACCTCTCCGCAGATGAGAAAGGTGTTGGTCTTGGGGGAAATGAGGTGAAGCCAGGTTACCACCCTCCAGCGGTTTTTCTTCCCAGCCCCTTCTTCCTTCACCAAATCTAGGACTCGGAATGGCTTTGGCCAGCGTGGGGGTTGTCTGTCCTTGGCTACGCCTGTGTCCAGTCCCCAAGGGCAAGTGGCGGTCTGTATGTATGTGTACATATGCACACAGACCTTACAGTGTATATTTAACAAACGCCCATCTGCTCAACCATGCCCACCAGCGCTGCCACCACTGGCTCTCGGGCACCTGGCAGGAGGCGGGTATGTGAATAGCATATATTTTTACATGTACTATATCTAGATGTGTGTACAAGTGTGTGTAAAAATATATAACTTGTGTGTAAGCAGCCTTTTGGTGGGGAGGGGTCTTACCTCCTATCAGCCCAGCCTCTGAGTTTCCTGTTCTATTTTTTTTTTACCCCAGTCATCCTCCCCTGAATCCCCACTCCCAGGGTGTCATGAGCCCTGAGCTGCAAAGGCCCAGGTCTGCAGGGTGGGGTGGGGAGAGCAAGGCAAGAGCAGGCAGCCCGGCCGGGGCCGTGTGCAGCAGAGCTCAGCACACAACGGGCTGCTCTCTATTGTGTATAGGGCTGCTCTCTATTGTGTATACGACTCAAGGGCATTGGAGATATCCTCTTGTCTGGTGCGTGCTGCAGGGGTGAACCAAGGGCCTGCTCTGGAGCCCCATTCCAGCTTGGCCGCTGTCTGGGGCCTTGCACAAGTCACTTGACCTCTGTGTGCCTCAACTTCCTCCTCTGTAAAATGGGGACAGTCCCTGCCCCTCCCTACCTCACAGGCATGTTGTGAGAATAAATGAGGTAATGTGTAAAAAAAAAAAAAAAAAAAAAAAAAAGAGTTAATGATCAACAGGTGTACATACTGCTCTTTCTTAAATCATTAGTTTTTGTCATTATCTAATAATTTTCTATCAAGAAAGATGAGAATTTCAGTTTGCCAAAATTTACCTTCCATTTACTCTTTCTTTCTCAGGCAGAATCCACTGGATTATGGGACTTAAGAAGGAGAAAAATACAGAATGCAGAAAACATGACATTCAACACAATATAAAAACAAAGGAAAGTTTCAGGATAGTAATTGCTCAATGGGCCTATGGAGCAAATCAGCCAGGGAATATTATAATATTACTGCAAGGAGATACTTCTCCAACCCAAACATATTAAAAATTAAATTTAGATCACCTGACGCATTTTATCATGTAAAAATTAAGAGGTTATATAAGAATATGATAAGACTTGGCTATAGAATTTAATGACAAAAACTGATTAATTTAAGAGTAGTACATACATGTACGTTTGAAAACAAATTTGGAAAGAATTAGAAAAACAGCTAAATAAGGGAAAGTAGATGCCTTGAGGCTGGGGGAGGAGGTAGCATACAGGTGTACACGGGTTCAGACACACCTGTTTACCCCCACTCCTTTAAAGAAATTGTGGTTATGCAACTTAAACCCTTTTCAGATTTGTTTGACTTAAACTGCGTTCTTTCTATTAAAAAGAAGTACTGAAGTAGACCTAAAGTAAAATAACAACAATGAAGATTGTATGTAAGTGGTAGAGAGGTGGATGGGGGACAACTAGTAACTTCAGAGTTCTGGCTTAGACAAGAAAATCTTTATTTTAAAATGCAGCCATTTCTAAAGGTAATTCTATTATATTAAAATAATGCCATTTCTACTTTCAATCCAAAATTAAGACCATAGTTTAGCATGACCTTAAAAGGCACTACTTGAAAACAATGGCGTGAAGATGGCATACAAAAGAAACATCTTAACAAATCGGTGCCGTTCTTTTAATGTGATTTTCCTCCTCTACACAGCTATGCCACAAATCATTTCTTTTTTCTTTTATTCCTACCCAAGGCCTTGCTCATGTTAGGCAAGCACTCTGCCACTGACATACACCCCAGCCCCAAATCATCTTTTTTTTTTTAAGTGGTTTGCAAATAGGTTTATTTAAAATCCAGAGCTTTACTATATTTGTTGCCTTTATTCCAAGTATCTGTTGAATAACGACTATAAAGTTCTGGATTAGAAGAAAATGACAAAGTAAAATAATGAGTAGATAGGACAAAATTTATGGAAATACTGAGGACTTGGAAGTCTCTGGAAGGCCATAGTAAAATTTTTTTTTCCCCATTAAGTTTATTGGTACATTTTTGGTATAAAATAGTTATATTCATCATTGGGATCTTGTACCTTTACATGAGTATCTTGGTTCTTATTGTTTTCCCCTTCCCTTGCCCTCCCCTCTTCACCAGCTCCACCCTTCCCTATTTGCAAAGACCTTGTTTCCATTTTTTTCCTTTTTATACTTTTCCTTTTCCCTTTTTTCCCTTCCCCTACCCCTCCCAATTCCCCTGCTCTTTTAGACCTTTTCTTCCTGTTACACAATATCAGTTATACATT
>NW_004624797.1:9483456-9507799 GCF_000247695.1 Heterocephalus glaber
AATGTATAACTGATATTGTGTAACAGGAAGAAAAGGTCTAAAAGAGCAGGGGAATTGGGAGGGGTAGGGGAAGGGAAAAAAGGGAAAAGGAAAAGTATAAAAAGGAAAAAAATGGAAACAAGGTCTTTGCAAATAGGGAAGGGTGGAGCTGGTGAAGAGGGGAGGGCAAGGGAAGGGGAAAACAATAAGAACCAAGATACTCATGTAAAGGTACAAGATCCCAATGATGAATATAACTATTTTATACCAAAAATGTACCAATAAACTTAATGGGAAAAAAAATAAATGGGTAAATTGAGCTTTGTGCCATGCAGCACATGCCTATCATCTCAGCTACTTCGGAGGTTGAATGAAGAGGACTCAAGTTCCAGCCAAGCCTGGGGAACTTAGCAAGACTCCATCTTAAAATATAAGTAAATAAATAAATAAGGGGTTGTGAGGTAGTTCAGTGTTAGAGCACTTGCTTAGCATGTGAGAGCCCCTGGATTAAATCCCTAGTACTGCAAAATAAAAAATAAAAAGGGTGAATTGTATCTCAACAAAGCTATTAAGAAAACAAGCTGGTAAAATATAAGCCTGTTAGTGACGGAATCACCCTGTGAGGAAAGAGCCAACAAAGAGAATAGTAACACTGTAAGATTCTGGGGGTAGAAAAAGGGAAGAGGTAGAGGGGAGACAATTCAAGTCTTGATGACACCATTTGAACACCTGACACTAATCATGCTTGAAGTAAATTATCCACTAAAAGGTTTCAGTTAAGAGAGAAAATAATTGTTTATTTTTCGTTTAATCTACTCCAAGCTAGATTTCTGGCACTTTATTAAAAAATAAAGTCATCAATGGATTATCCCAACATTTTTCAAACCATAGGTAACAGACCTCTGGGAATAGAGATAAACCAAGAGAGCTCTTTAACAATATTTCAGGATTTTTGTTTTGCTATTTAGAAAAAAAACTCTAACAAGCAAACTCTGGGGTTAGCATCTCATAACTAAGTTAGGCTGGCCACATAATTTCAATAATAGGTATAAAGTGTGGGCATGAAAAACACTAGCGACTGTTTCAGCAAAATATATTATTCATTCAACATATTAAAGTTGACTCAAATGTCATTAGTTTTATAGTTTCACTTGTTTGTTTTATGGTTGTGTTAAGAACACTGAGAATATTTTAAACATTTTAAGTATGGGTGTCTGAAAATGTTATAACAGGAGTTAACTGGCACAGTATTCAAATCCAAGGCACAACAGTTTATACACAACGGCAAACCTATGGCACTTGTATTAAGACAAAAGATGCTAAGGTATGAGTTGTTTTTTCTAAATTAAAACCTCAGTATTCAGGTTTAATTGCAGTGTTGACACTTTGTGATAAATAAGTGGGTTTTGGATTGCAGTTTGAACATTCATCTCTAAAGCGTTCACCATCACTGGTTTATACCTTGGTTTCTTCAGACAATTTCATTGGCATCTAAGCAATTCAAACTCCCAAACCAGGTTTTGGGGAACAAATCACATAAAACTTAGGAAGAAAATACATAGTCATCATCCTTTTTCTGTCCAAAAAATTTTGCACTGTGCAAATTAATTTTTTTTTTTTTTTGGTACCGGGGATCGATCTCAGGTCCTTGCGCTTGCACAGCAGGAGGCGAAACCACTGAGCTAAATCCCCGGCCCCTGTGCAAATTAATTTTGAAAGCCTAAACAAATGAAATACAGATGCATTTTGATAAGATATTTCTTTAATGACTTTACTATTTTCCTCATTTATGTTTTCATTTTTTGTCTGTTTTTACACTTCACCTATTTGATGAAAACAGCTAGTTTACAATAGGATTCAAAGTTCCTTACCATACATAATACTTGTGAAGTTTCTTATATTTTAAAACATTTTATTTTGTGTTCATTTTTGGGATGTAGCATTATAATACAATTTCCTTTCTGCAAAATAATTTTATATTATATTCTGGCTAAAGACTGTCTCTAGGAATACTTTTTTCCCTTTTCTGGTGGCACTCCCTAGTACCAAACCCAGTGGTACTCTACTGCTAAGCTACATCTCTGGCACATTTTATTTTTTTATTTTGAGACGAGGTCTTGCTAAATTACCCAGACCGGCCTTCAACTTGTGATCCTCCTGCTTCAGCCTACGGAGTCACTGGGATTATACCATGTGCTGCCACCATGCCCAGCAGAAGTATACTTTTATCACTATTTACACGTAAAAGATACACAGTTTGGGAAAAAGACGAATGCATAATTGCTCGACTTTCAAAGCCAGTCTATATAGTAAATATATAATTTTCATAAGATATTCTACAATAATTAATTGCTAAAGTAATCCCAGGAAATATGTATTTATTATTAATTCATATTTTATAGGAGTAAAAATTATCTACAAGAGAAAATGTCAAGTAAATGTCATGGTGGGAACACTGAAAATAGAGGCAGAAAATCTGGGAATTTTGGGTCTACCACTTCTGGCTGCCAAACCTACAGAATCTTAATCAACCTTTTGGAGTCTTAGTTTTATCTGTAAAGTGAAAACAGCAATACCTTGCTTGCAGCACTACTGAAAAGTGCCAGAAATTCATCCACAGTACTTTGGAGTACTTTGCTCAACTTTTTTACCTGAAATCATACCACAAGGCATGAGTACAAGCAGTAAAAAGAAAATTCTAAAATAAAAGTATATTAGACATTAACATACATACTTTTAATGAAAATAATTCTAAAACAAAACACCTAGTAAGAGTGGCACTGGCTTATATTTCTGCAATATATTTTTAGTATCCGTCTTAATATAACTAGATTCTCTTAGTTTCTAAAATGAATTTTCACTTTTCTAAGTATGAAGTATGCCGTATCTAAATTCTTACAAATATCTAATAGTTTTCACCATTCCTTTATTATGTAAATTATTTGTAAAAGAACTTAAAAAGGTAAGAAATAAAATGGTCTATTCAACCTGGACGATACATAGTGATGACTGGTTTTCCTGATATTCTGCGGGTAAACAGAGATATTCCTTAAAAAAAAAACTGCTGTGCAGAGAATGAATTTTAAAAGTCTAGGTACACATTTTTATTTAAATTAATGAGCAAATCAAATTTTCTTGAATCATTATTTACCCTGAGGTTTCAGGTCATGTGTTAGTCTTACAATATGTAAGAGTTTGTATCTCTCAGATAAGCTACAACCTCTGAAGGGTTAAAAATACCTGACTGAAAATCAAATATTTTTCAAAGTCCTTCTCTGAATATTTTTCAGTTATACGTCTATTAGTGAATATACATGAATAAATATTTCTGGTCTTTAAAAAGTTACTTTTAAATAATATTTTCAATATAAACTTCCAATATTCTATCATTTTAAAAAACTATAAACCAGGCATGGTGGCATAAGCCTCAATCTCAGCACTCTGGGAGGCTGAGGCAGAAGTATCTCTAGCCTGGGAATTTAGAAACTGTCTCAAAATATAAAAAAGGGCTGAAGCTGTGCATGGTGGCTTACACCTGTAATCCCAACATTTGGGAGGCTAAGGCAGGAGGATTGCCACAAGTTTGAGGCCAGCCTGGGCTACATAGTGAGTTCAAGGCCAGCCTGAACTACATAGTGAGACCCTGTCTCAATAAACAAACAAAGAAACAAAAAAAGGGGGCTGAGGATGTAGCTCAGTATGAAGGTCTTGGGTTTGATCTCCAGAACTGCCAAAAAAGAGATGTAGCTCAGTGGGAAGGACCTGGATTCAATGAGGAAACAGAGGGACTATAGATTTTCTTTTCAAGTGTAAATATGTTAAGATTATTTCTAGTTACCAAAATTCCGATTCCATTTGGAAATTCCCAGGGCCAGGGATTTAGCTCAGTGGTTCCACCACCTGCCTCGAAAGCACAAAGTACCGAGTTCGATCCCTGGTACCAAAAAAAAAAAAGAAACACCATTTGGAAATTCCCCTGCTCAATTAGAAGAATTGAGCAGCAAAAACATTCTTAATGGGCTGGGTGTAGGCCAGAGACAGAGCACTTGCGTAGCATGTGCCAGGTTCTATGCTCCATCCTCAGCCCTGGGGAAAAAAAGAAAAAATCGTGGTTCAGTTCTCAATGTCCTCCTGAAAAAGGAAAACAAGTGGGAAAGAAGGGTATATAGCTCTATACAGTACATCCCTTTCCCTTTCCTCTCCCCTAATGAAAGACAATTAGGGCCGGGGATTTAGCTCAGTGGTTCTGGTGACTGCCTCACAAGCACAAGGTCCCGAGTTCAATCCCTGATACCAAAAAAAAAAAAAAAAAAAGGACAGTGCAGAGTTGTAAAACGCTGGACTGAAAAAAGCAGACTGGACTATAAAATCTGACTGGCGAAAATAAGTTGGACAGGAAAAACTGAGATTTGAATTTCAACATCAGAATTTTTTCAATGGGTTATTCTTCAACTTTTCAACATGGTTAGAAATAACAGTATTTAAATATTAAAAAGTTGAAAAAAATGTCAAAAATATAAAGGAGAGGAGAAATGAGTATCTCTTAAAAAAATGTTAGGTGAATTGCCTTGCTTACTCTTCTCCACCACCTCACTCCCATAAAAATTAGGGCATAAACTAGGTGTGATGATGCCTGTCTGTAAACCCAGCAATCATGGAAGCTGAGGCAGGAGGACTGCAAGTCTGAGCCCAGCCTGGGTAACTGAGCAAGACTCTGTCTCAAAGGGGGGTGGGGGGTAGGGTTCTAGTACTGCCAAAAAAAAAAAAAAAATCTTAGCCACTTGGTAAAGTCCTCCCCTTGAGGCGATTCCTCATCCTCAAAACAATTCTATCAACACCCCACAGGCCACCTCAAAAGGGGTAATATCAATGTAATAAGCAAATGCAATGCATAATTATAACGCAATTTGTACTGATATTATAGCACCAAAAGTACACAGATCCAATTTAATTTTATGGGCAAGCCAGTGTCTTCATAGGCTCAGTGAAGTTTCTGCTTAAGGAGACACTTTGAGTTTGCACTGTAACCCCTAAAAAAGGACACCTCACAAAAGCTAAGGACACTTGTGTAGTTTAAAACTCTACTTCTAGGTTTGAAATTTATGTTTAATGGCACTAAAAGACATTAAAACTCATAGGCCTAAACAGAAAAAAAATAAAGCGAAAAATTGATGTTCACAGATTAAAAAAAAAAAACCCACCAAATTCTTTCAAACAAAGAGAATCCCTTAGATGAGGGTCTCCTATGCTTGTGGAAACTCGTTCACTTGATAATGTCCTCAGATATCTCCTTAAAAAGCATTAAAACTTGAGGTAAGTTGACAGTACTTCTTCCATCTTTAGAGCAGGTTTCCTGAAAAAAACCTCAGAATGAGATAATTTTTTCCATCTCGTTAAGAAAAACCGGCAGAGCTCACTTAGAAAAATCACGCATCTAACTCCACGTTTCTCTTCAGGGCTCTTACCGTAGTTGAGACAATAACGGAATGGAGCACGATTTCTGACACAGAAGGGCAGTCCCTTTGGCAACAAAAAAGGTGTGATCACAGAATTATTGGGAACCCTGGTTGGGGGAGGGGGAACCTGGAAAGAACTGAGGGACAGCGAGAGCCCAGACGCCTCAAAGTTCCGAGCCCCCCCATCACTCCCCGGACTGAAGGGACTTGGGGGTGGGCGGGTCTCCATCGAACACCGGCCGCAAACGTACAAAAGACCAAAGGGAGTTGTCTTCAGAAAGAAAAGCCAAAACCAAGCTGGGGACAGAGTCACAGGCCTCGGGAGAATAGGACGAGGAGGCGGTGGCGGCGGTGGCGGCGGTGGTGGCGGCGGCGGTGGCGGGCCGCGCGGCCCAGGACCGCGAGGTAGCTGCCCTCGCGACCGCGGCCCGCCTTGAGCGGCCAAACCTCGCCGCCAAGCAGCTACCTTTCCGAGAGCCCTCCCCCTCTCCCCCTCTCCCCCTCCGGAGCCGACGCAAGATGGTGGCCCACCCGCCGCCTTGCCGCCAAGTCCATTCCCCTCCCCCGCGCCCCAGTGGATCCCGGCGACCCACGCGGGCATCAAGACCCTTTGCCCGCTCTCCTCAGAGCCAGGCGGCCACAGTCGCCCTGACGGCCACGAGGGAGAGCCGCTGCCTGTATACTCGCGGCACAGGCAGAAGCAGAAGCGGGAGCCGCTTACCGAGAGCAGAGCACGTCGGCCTGACTGGGTCTCAGAGGAGGAGGAGGAGAAAGAGGAAAGGGAGGAGCGCGAAAATACTAGGCGACCGCTGAAGAAACAACAGCGGTCACAGAGATTTCCAGCGCGGAATGAGCGCCTCAGCGAGGGTAGAGTATTTAACCACGCGAGTTGCCTCATGGGTAGTCGCCGGCTCCGCCTCTGCACATCCGGGCAACTCTTCTAACGGACCGCGGGTCGCGATTGCAAACATGTGCACTGCTTTACACACGCTCGAAGGCAATGGCGCTGGGCTTGTAGGCTCTGGGACAGGGGCTTGGGGCAAGGGGGAGGGGCAAACTGGGATGCCAATCTCACCAGGGAACCTGTCTTCCAACTTGTATCTGACCACATGGAAAGGCGAATTTTGAGTCCTATGCGAAAGGTCTAGAGGCACCAGTTTTGTTTGTTTTTTTAAATCCCATTTGACAATTTCTCACTTTTTAAACCAAATATATGGAATATGAATCAAGTTATTTAATTGGTTAATTTCACCAGGTTTATTTTAAATATTTGGTTTTGCTTGTCTTTATTATTCCTAATTCTCTCATTTGATTGCCAATAACAAGTTTAAGAAAAAATACATTAACAAAGCTAGGCGTGGTGGTGCACACTTATAATCCCAGCACTCAGGAGACTGAGGCAGGAGGAGCGCCTCGAGTTCGAGGCCAGGCTGGGCTACACAGTGAGTTCAGGGCTAGCCTGACCCTGTCTCAACAAAACAAAACAAAACACAGCCGGGATTGGTGGCACATGCCTGTAATACCAGCACTCTAGGAGGCTGAGGTGGGAAGATTGCAAAGTATAGCCCAACCTGGGCAGTTTAGCAATTCAGGAAGACCCTGTGGGGGGGGGAGGAAAGTGCTCGGGATCACTCTGGCCTCACAGTTGGACAATGTTTGATTGAATACAGTATAAAGTACAGAAGTGTGCTTTATAATGATATAAAATGGCCTGAAGACAACGGAAAGCTTTTAAAGTCATTGAGTAACTCCTGCACAGACTGAGGGCATTTTCAAGAATCTAGCTTTCTCCATGCAAGGCATTACTACCTACTCCCTCTCCCCTAGTGAAACCTACATCTTACACCAAGCTACATCCTGGCCCTTATTTGTTCATTCATTTATTCATTCATTCTTTTATGACAGGGTCTGGCTAAATTGCTAAATAGCCCTGTCTTGGCTAGAACTTCCATCCTCCTGCCTCAACCTCATACAATGCTGGAATTACAGGTGTACACCTCCATGTGCGGTGCATTTTCGAGTTTAAAATCCAGAAAAACATTTTCCCTTTGTAAATCAGTATATGAGAGGATGAACCCCAAAGTTTAACCACACAAATGACACATGATATTTTAAAAGGAAAGAAAATCCACAAAACTTCACTTAAAGGCAGCCAAGTAGCTATTAACTGTTATAATCCCTTGCATGATCCTTCCGTGTGATTTTTCTCCACTCCAAATCCAAAAGAACAGAAAGTGGTGATAAGCACAACATTTATGCAAATACACAGTAGCAATGATCACCCAAAGATGTGAAATAAAAGACAAAAGCGGTTCCCTGGCAGCCACTGTACTGTCTGCAGTCCCTACACCTGCTCAACAGCACTATGCATTTCCTCATATTTCAGTTGCAAACACCAAGAAAAACCGTCCAACCATATACAAGAGGGGACCAAAACCAATATTTAAAGAAATAAAATGTAAAGAAAAAAATCAAAAAAATATAAAGGAGTCCTCAAGTTTTAACATAAAGCACAATACTGACCCAGGTGTGGTGACACCCCTGTCAACACTTGGGGAGTCAGAGGCAGGAGGATTGAAAGTTCAAGCCTAGCCTGGGCCATTCAGAGACTTAGCAAGACTCTGTCTTAAAATAAAAAATAAAAAAGGGCTGGGGATGTAACACAGTTCTAAAAAAGAAAAGAAAAAGGAAACAGAAAAAAACACTTGCCAAAATGCTCTTTTTCACAGACATTTTCTCAACATTATGCTTTTGTAAAGAATGTTTCCTCTTCTAGTTCTCTCATGAGGTCTATGGCACCAGTGGTTCACTTCTTAAGAGCCACCCAGACTTCACAGTGTGGCTTATTCCATGACAGATATTTCCTATTGAACTGGCTTCTTATTTCGCATCTCTGCAGCCATTTGCTTCAGTCCCTAAAAATAAGCTGTACTGAAAAAGACAGAGAAAAATCAAAATGACAAAACATGGAAAGTTGAACGTTCCAAAATCAGACAGGCTGATAAGAAAGCAGACTCACCATCTCCGTTGCAACAGGAAAGAATTTATACTAATGAATCAGCAGATCACGTGTTTCTGTCTTTGGCTCATAAAAATGGCAACTCTCCAATCCTCCTGTCATATCTTTTGCTGCAGGTGGGAAATTTGGCAACTCTACAACCTGCTCGCCATCCCTTCAGCAATGGCAGAAATTTCAAACTAATCTACAGCCCCACACCTCAGACACCATAAAAGCCCAAGGACTCCCACTGCCTGTCTCCAGCCAACCCAGACCTATTTGCATGCCCCTAGTCATAAAATTGCTCACAAATGCTCTTGGTGAATAATAGGGTCATAAGCCTACACATCCAAACTAAAATTAGGAAGGGAGAGGGTCAATTTGCCTCAGCAGAATGGCCAGAAAACACATTATTATTATTATTATTATTATTATTATTATTATTATTATTTTTGGTACCGGGGATTGAACTCGGGTCCTTGCGCTTGCACAGCAGGGGGCGAAACCACTGAGCTAAATCCCCGGCCCTAGAAAACACTTATAACACTAAAATTTCGATCTAACTTTCGTTCAAAAAATATAACTGTTGGCCAGGGATGTAGCTCAGTGGCTCCATGCCTGCCTAGCAAGCGCAAAGTCCTGAGTTCAAGAAAAATAAATAAATAAATAAATAAATAAATAATATATATATATATTATATATAAATATATATTAGCAAGTATAATACATATTAGCAAATTTTCTGTCAAATAACAACAACAAAACAAAAAATGGAAGGAAAGAAGGAAGGAGGGATGGAAGGAAAAAGAAAGAAAGAAAGAAAGAAAGAAAGAAAGAAAGAAAGAAAGAAAGAAAGAAGTCCGCAGTCTACATGAGAAGCCAAATCATAATGAAAAGAATGTCTGGTGACAATGGAATTAGCACATGGGAAGTTAGACGTTTTGACTACTTTATTTTTTTTAAGACAAGATCATGCTTTGTAGTTGAGTCTGGCCTTGAATTGTGTAGCCCAGGCTGTCCACAAACTCAGCAATCCTCCTGCCTCAGTCTCCCAAGTTCTGGGGTTACAGGCAGGTGCCACCACATCTAGCATCATGACTATTCTTTTTTTATTTTCCATTTAGTTTATTGGTACATTTTAGATATACAATACAGTTACATTCATCACTGGGATCTTGTACCCTCACATTATGTATCTTCATTCTTATTTTTTCCCCATTCCCCTGCCCACCCTTCCCTATTTACAAAGACATTGTTTCCATTTTCTCCTTTTCTCATATTTTTTCTTTTCCCTTCTTTCCTTTCCTCTTCCCCTCACACTTCACCTATTACTTTAGATCTTTTCTTCCTATTTCACAATATCGATTACACATTTTGATTCTTATTTACACTTTTAGTTTTTCACACCAGAGAAACTATTCGGTATTTACACGTGTGTCCTATTTATTTCACTTAAGAGAATGGCCTCAGGCTGGGGATTTAGTTCAATGGTTCTGCCACTTGCTTTGCAAGCACAAGTACCTGAGCTCAATCCCCGGTACCAAAAAAAAAAAAAAAAAAAAAAAAGAGTATGACCTCAATGTGGATCCACTTAGCTTTAAATGTCTCTAGTTTCTCATTCTTTATGGCTGAGTAGTGCTCCCTTTTATTAAAAAAAACACATCTTCTTTATCCAGTCTCCAGTTGACGGGCAATTGGGCTGTTTCCAAGTTTTAGCTATTACGAACTGTGTAGCTATAAACGTGGGTGCACATATATCACTGTGGTATGATGCTTTTAATTCTTTGGGGAAGATACCCAGGAGAGGAATAGCTGGGTCAAATGGGACCTCTAATCCTAGTTTTTTGAGGTATTTCCATACTGATTTCCCCACTGGTTGCACCAGTCTGCACTCCCACCAACAATGGAGAAGGGTTACTTTCTCCCCACACCCCTGCCAGCATTTGTTATTGGTTAATTTCATGATAGCAGCCATTCTTTCTGGGGTGAGGTGGAATCTCAGTGTTGTTTTCATCTGCATCTCTCGCATGACCAGTGATGTTGAACATTTTTTCATATGTTTATTCGCTGCATTTACTTCTTTGTCTGAGAAATGTCTATTCATTTCAGATGCCCATTTTTGAATTGGGTCTCTATATTTGGGGGTTCTGATTTTTTTGAGTTCGTTATATATTCTAGATAGTAGACCTTTGGCCTCATGACTATTCTTAAAACTCCTCCCTATGCTTCTAGAAAACCATTCTTGGTTCTCTTAACTTTCCATGTATGCTCATTTTTCCCAGAATTCCATTATATATACCTTTTCCTTTATAGCTTTTGGAGGGCGACTATGAACATTGAGATAAAATAGCTGGGGGTGGAGGGTGGCTGCACACCTGCAATCTCAGCATTCTAGGAGACTGAGACAGGAGATCACAAGTTCAAACCCAACCTGGTCAACTTTGAGACTTAGAAAGACTTGTATCAAAATAAAAAATAAAGAAGGCTTGGGAATGTAACTCAATGTTATGGCCCTGGGTTAAATCTGCAGTACTGAAAAAATAAAAAATAAAAGAGATAAGATCACTAAATGTTACGGTTTGGTCTAGATGTCCTCCAAAGCCTCATGGGGTCATAGGTAGGTTTTTCAGAGGTAGCTGAATCTAGAGTGTGTGATGCTGGGGTTAAGGGTATGTGATTACTAAACCAGTACTCTGATTGGTTTGGCACCGCCCTAATCCAGGTAGTCTAGCTAAGATAAAAGGTGCAGAAAGACACTCTTAGGGTTCCCTTGTTGCTTTCCTACCTTTGCCTGCCATGAACTGTTTCTCAGCTGTGCCCCCTGCCTTGGAGCCAGCTGATTATGGACTGAAACCTCTACAAACTGTGGGCTAAATAAACCTTTCCCTCTTTAACTTTGAGTGTCGGGTATTTTGTCTCAGCAACAAGAAAAGTAACTAACATGACACCATTTAAAATTATACAATAGCATTATTTTCATATGTATTGACAATTATATTATTACAATTGTATTATTATATTATGTACCATAATCATCATGATCTATTTTCAGAACATTTACACTATCCCCCAAAGAAACCCTCTAGCTTATGAATATGAACTCCCAATTCTTCCTACCCTCGATCCCCACCAGTAATTAATTAATTTTGTGTATCTATGGATTTAACATCAAACATAAAGAGGATCATACAATATGTAGTTTTTGTGTCTGATTTATTTCACAAGACATGTATTTTTTTTAAACCCTTTTTTATTAGTAGATATTTGCAATACATAGTGATTACATTCAGTTTGGGAGTTTGATAGATATGCAAATCACATCTTGATTAGTTGTATTTCCCCTATCCCTTCAGACCTCCCTGTTTTTTCCTTCCCCAAATCACCTCTACAGAGTCTACCTCCTTGTTTCTTAACATGGCTCTTTATTTTGCTCTTTAGATTATTTCTATTTGGGGGTCTTTCATGTTAGAGAAATCATGTAGTATTTAACATTTTGTGACTGACATATTTCATGTAGCATTATGGTCTCAAGATCTATTCATTTAAAAAAAAAAAAAGGGTTCAAATTTATCCTTCTCCATGGCTGAGTAGTACTTCATTGTGTATATATACCACATTTTCTTTATCCATTCATCTGTTGATGGGCATATAGATCACTTCCATGATTTAGCTATTATGAATTGTGCTGCTATAAACATGGGTATGTACGTATTACTGTAGTATGATGACTTTAGCTCTTTTGGAATGATACCCAGGAGAACCATAGGTGGGTCAAAATGGAATTTCTATTTTCAGATTTTGAGAAACCTTCATACTTATTTCCAAAGTTGTTTTACTAATTTACATTCCCACTGATAGTATAAGAGGGTTCCTTTTTCCCCACCGGATTTGTTGCTTTTTTGAGTCCTGGATAATGACCATTCTTACTGGAGTAAGGTGGAATCTCAGTGTTGTTTTGATTTGCATTCTCCAATAGCCAGTGATACTGAACATTTTCTAAAAATGTATTTATTAGCCATTTATACATCTTCTTCTATGAAGTGACTATTTCTTTCGGTTGCCCATGTTTTGGTTGGGTCTTTTATTTGTGGTGGTCTAATTTTTTGAGTTCTTTACAGATTTTAAGTATTAATCCTCTGTCTGAGGAGTAGCTGGTGAAAAAATTTTTCCCATTCTCTAGGTTATCTCTGCACTCTGTTGGTTGTTTCCTTTGCTGTGCAAAAGCTGTTTAATTTGGTATAATTCCATTTGTTGATTCTTAATATTATTTATGCAATGGAGCTCCTGTTCAGGAACTGTAACTTTAAGAGTTTTACCAATTTTTTCTTCCAGCATATTCAATGTTTTTTTATGCATAGGTTTTTTGATCCATTTTTTAAAAATTTAGTACATGGTAAGAGATAGAGATCAAGATTTATTCTTCTGCCTGTGGATATCCAGTTTTTCCAGTACCTTTTGTTAAAGAGATTATCTTTTCTCTATCTTATATTATTGGCCCCTTTGTCAAAAATCAGATAGTGGGCCAGGGATTTAGTTCAGTGGTTCCGGCACCTGCCTCGCAAGTGCAAGGTCCTGAGTTCAATCCCCGGTATCAAAAAAAAAAAAAAAATCAGATAGCTTTAGCATCCTCTATTCTAGTCCATTGATCAATGTCTCTCTTTGTGCCAGTACTAGGCTGTTTCTACTACTGTGGCTTTGTAGTATAACTTGAAGTCTGGGGATTGTAATGCCTCCTGCCTTGCTCTTGTTGCCCAGGATTGCTTTGGCTATTCTGGGGCACTTTTGGTTTGATACAAATTTTAGATTTTTTTGCAGTTCTATGAAAAAGCTGATGGTATTTTAATGAGTATTGCATTAAATCTACATATCTTTTTTTGTAATATGACAAGGCATAATTTTTGAGGTAGAGTCTTCCATGTTGTAGCATGTATCAGTGTATCAGCCTCTTTGTGGCTGCATAATAGTCCATTGCAGAAATATATAACTTTTTGTTCATTCAATCTTCAGTTGATGGACATTTGGGTTGCTTCCTGTTTTTTGCTATTATAAATAATGTAACCATGAATATTGCTGTATAAGATTTTAAAACCAGTTTTATTGAGATATAGTTCAAAGTCCATACAATTTGCATGTGTATAGGGCACAATGCAATGTTTTTTTGTATATCCCCAAATACGTATGACCATTATCATAATCCATTTTAGAATACTTTCATTACCCCAAAAGGAAACCCTGTACACATTAGCTACCGTACTCCTACTCACCCCAACCCACTCACCCCCAGCTACCTTTCAGACCTATTCAGCCACAAGTCTACCTTTTGTCTGTGTAGATTTTTCTGTTCTGGACACTTTATGTAAATGAAGTATATAATATTTTATCTTTTTTGACTGGTTTCCTCTAGTATAATGTTTTCAAAGTTCATCTATGTTGGAGCAGTGCATATTTCCTATTTATAGCTGAATGATATTCATTATGTAGATTTAAGACATTTTGTTTATCCACTTGTTAGTTGATGGACATTTGTGTTGCTTCAATATTTTGGCTATTATGAATATTTGTGTACATATTTGTATATTCAGGGGATTCAGTCTAAGGCTGACTGGCTCCAAGGCAGGACATCATGGTAGAAGGGCTTGGCAGAGGGATGCTGTTCCCCTCATGATGTCTGGCAAGCAGAGCAGGGGGACAGCACCAGTGAGAAAGAAGCTGGAGACCAGATATGGTGTCCAAGGTCATGCCTCTATGATCCACCCAGATACACCAAGAAGTTTGGGAGCTGCCAAGCCTATCAAGTTGACAATTAACCTTAACCATCATGGAAGTGTAAATATTGGATCATATAATAACTCCATAATTAACTTTTTGATAGACTATCAAATTTTTCCATAGTGATTATACCACTTTCTCATTCCTTCTGGAGTTATTATGATTCCAATTTCTCCACCACCTCACTAATACTTGAACTTTTCCATTTTTATCTGTTTGTTTATAGCCATCCTATAACCTTCTTGTGGTTTTGATTTGCATTTTCAAATGACTAATGTTGTTGAGCATCCTTTCATTTGCTTATTGGCCATAATTGTACATAATCTTTTGGTTTCTATCCAAATACTTTGTTGATTTTAAAAATAGGCTTTATGATTTTAGAGAAGTATTTGGTTTACCGAGAAGTTTAGCAGAAGGTATGGAAATTTCCTGTATACCCTCCACCCTGCTACATAGCTGTCCCTATTATCAAAATTCCCTACCAAACTGGTACATTCATCACAACTGATGAACCTACACTAACACATTATTGTCCCCAAACTATAGTTTACATTAGACTTCACTTTTGGTGTACATCTTGTGGGGCTGGACACATTTATAATGACACATATCCACTATTATAGTATTATAGAGAGTAGTTACACTAAAAAATCCTTTATGTTCTACCTATTCATTCCTCCCTCCCCCTTAGCTCTTGACAATCACTGGACTTTACTGTCTCCATGGTGTTGCCTTTTCCAAAATGTCATGTGGTTGGAATCCTATAGATGTAGTCTTTTCATGCTGCGTTCTTTTACTTAGTAAAATACGTTTAAGGCTCCTCCATGCCCTTTCATGGCTTAATGGGTTCATTTCTTTTCAGTACTGAATAATATTTCCATTGTCTGGATGTACCACAGATTATTTATCCATTCATCTACTGAAGTATATTTTGGTTGCTTTTAAGTTTTGGCAATTAAAGTTTCTATAAACAACCACACGCAGGTTTTTATGTGGATATAGGTTTTCAACCCCTTTGAGTAAATGCCAAGGAACATTTATGCTGAATTATATGGCAAGGGTATTTTAATTTTGTATGAAACTGCCATATTGTCTTCAAAAGTGGCTATACTATAGTCTTTGAATGAGAGTTCATTTTACTTTAGAACTTTTGCTGATTTTCTAATTGCAGTTTATCTTTCTATTGTTAAATTGAAAGGATTCATTATACATTCTAGATACTAGGCCCTTATGGATATATGACTGGAAAATATTTTTTCCTGTCCTGGGAGTTGTCTTTGCACTAACTTGTTGGTTCCTTTTGATGCACAAATGTTTGGTTTTAATGAAATCCAATGTACATTTTTTTGTTACTTGTGTTTCAGGTGCTGTTAGTCAGCTGTCCACCACTATGACAAAATACCTGAGATAAAGAACTGATGAGCTCTTTCCAGCCAGTGCTGAGAGAAAGGCATCTCTGGGGACAACTGGCACAAGTGCCACAAAAACCAGGGCAAAAGAAAGCCTTACCACAAAAAATGGAAGTATGAGTTGGGACTCCTGCTTCCAACACTAAGATTGGCCCCTGCCACATACATACAGTCTGAGGAGGCAACAGGAAGTACTGTGCCCTGAGGCTAGATGTGGGAAATTTCTCCTGGGGCTCTGTGTGTTGTACTCAAAAAACAAGGATCATTAATGTTGTCTACAATGCAACCAATAATGAGCTGGTCTGCAGTAAAACTCTAGTGAAGAACTGCTTTGTGTTCATTGACAGCACACTGTACCGACAGTGATACTAATCCAACTATGCACTGTCCCTAGGCCATAAGAAGGGGCTAAGATTACTCCTGAGGAGAAAGAGATTTTACACAAAAAATGATAAAAAAAAATTCAAAAGAAATATGACGAAAGGAAAAAGAATGCTAAAATTAGCAGTCTTCTGGAGGAGCAGTTTCAGCAGGGCAAGCTTCTCACCTGCATTGCATCAAGACCAGGCTAGCGTGGCTGAGTAGATGGCTATGTGCTAGAAGGCAAGGAGCTGGAATTCTGTCTGAGGAAAATTCAGGCCTGGAAAGGCAAAAAGTCCTCCCTCCTGGCTTACTTCATGTAATAAAAGTGTTTATTGTTATAAAAAAAGAAGTTTTAAGTAGAAATGATTTATTTTGGGTTATGGTTTTAGAGGTTTCAGTCTGTGGTTGTTTGGCCCTGTTGCCTTTGGGGCTGTGGTGAGGCAGCACATCATGGCAGAAGTGTGTGGCAGAGGAAATTCTTCACCTTTTGGTGGCCAGGAAGAAAAAGAGGAGAGAGGAAGAGACCAAGGTTCCAAAATTCTCTTCAAGGATATATCCTCAATAATCCCATTTCCTTCCATTAGGCACCATCTTCTAAAGTTCCCTCCCCTCCCAGTAGCACCACATGCTGATGACTAAGCCTTTAACACATAGCCTTTGGTGGACTTTCTTTTTCCCCAGTGGCCAAGTAAAAGTGAAGATGAGGTAGAGATTGGCTCTGCAGAGTGAACTTGGGTTTAGTAAACAGAAAAAGAGGGAGAGAGGAAAGATAAAGGTGCATGCTGTGTCTGGGAAATGCAGCATGGACTATCACAGAAAGTTAAGATAGCCTGGTGAACTTTTAAGATTCAAACTATAACAGGTGTCATATCTAAGAAGCTGTTGCTAATCCAAGGTCACAAACATTAACTGATTTTTTTCTAAGAGTTTCATAGTTTTAGATTTTATATTTAGGCCTTTGATTATTTTGAGTTAATATTTGCATATAGTGTGATATATGGGGTCAATTTCATTCTTTGGCATGTGAATCTGCGGTTGTCCTAGCCCCATTCTCTAAGAAGAGTATTCTTTCTCCATTGAATGGTCTTGGCACCTTTGTTGAAATCAATTGAGTGTAAATATGAGGATCTATTTCTGGACTCCCAGTTCTATTCCATTGATCTATGTTTATCCTTGTGCCAGTACCATGCTCTCTTGATTACTATAGGTTTCTAGAAATATTTGAAATTGGGAAGTAAGAATCTTCCAATGCTATTAATATTTTTTTGGTTCTTTAGAGTGTCTTCCATTGGAACTTTAGGATTAGCTTGTCCATTTCTGAACAAAAATAGACAGTTGGAATTTTTACTGAGATTGCATTTATTCCATCAATCAATTGGGGTACCATCTTAAAAAATTTAGTTTTCTAACCCATAAAACCAGGTTATCTATCCATTTATTTAACTTGCATTGAGTATTTTTAGTGTGTGCTAACAAGGGATATCACTCTGTGGTTTTCTTTTTTCCTTTTTTTTTTTTTTTTTTTGGTAAGGGAGATCAAACTCACTCAGGACCTTGTGCTTGCAAGGCAGGTGTGGTACCACTGAGCCAAATCCCTGGCCTTTTTTTTTCTTTTTAATTGACAAGTATGATATATTTATACAGGTATACATTATGGAATGTTTAAGTTAAACACATTAACATATTCATCACCTTATATACTTATTTTTTTTTGTTTTGTGGTGAGAGTATGGTTGTCTTAGGCATTTCCCTTATTGCTGGGATATAATATATGACACCTACAACTTAATGGAGGATGGGTTTATTTTAGCTCGTGGTTTCAGTCTATGATCAGTTGGCTCCAAGGAAGAAACAGGATGGCACAGGGGCATGGAGAGGTAAAGATGCTCAGCTCATGGCAGCCATGAAGCATAGAGGGAAGGGAGAAATCAGGAACAAGAATGAATCCTTCCAGGTCATGTCTCCAATGACCTATCTCCAACTAGGCTATTCATGATGTCTCCAGAGAGTGATGATGGGAATGTGTAATGCAGTCTATGTTCTTTTTTTTCCTGGTACTGGGGATCAAACTCAGGAGCTTGTGCTTGCCAGGCAGGCGCTGGCACCACTGAGCTAAATCCCTGGCCTGCAATGCAGTCTAAACTGGACAGTTTTGGCTATTAAGTTTCAGTTAAATATACTGGCAAAATGGAGGAAATGGTGATTATAATTAGCCATATATTTTCCATCTTTTTCTTGTATGCCAAATCAGGACATATTGAATTATCATTGTTTTAATAATGCTGTACCAGGGCCGGGGGTGTAGCTCAGGGACACTGCATCTGCCTGATAAGCGCAAGGTCCTGAGTTCCATCCCTGGTATCGGAAAAAAAATGTTCTACCATAAGGATACTTATTATAATAAATTATGTGTTAGCCAATATTCTATCAACCATAATCACCTGTTGGTTCATTAACTCAACAAATATGGGTTGGTATTAGGTGCTTGGAATATATATTCCAATGTACTATACTGTGCTGAATGTACTGTATCACTGAATAAAACTGTTAATGACTCTTCTGTGGTTTTTACAGTTTAGGGGGCTATTGAGGAGCTGGTGCATGAGTCAATAATAATGAAAGGTTGTATGAGTCAAAAATAATGAAGCCCATTATCATACTGAAGATGATGTTGTCAAGCTGTAAGCAGAAACTTAGATATTTAAGTGCACACCTTAAAAACAGGATAAATGATTAAAATAATTGTCACTGAGGCCTAGATGGATATTATATACCTCCAGGTGTGATGCCGTGGGAAGGACACAAAAACACAACATCACATATATGATCTGGCCAGATTTGTGTATATTGAATCTAATCAAGAAATCAGACAAACCTCCAAATACTTAATAATCTGTAAACAAGGATTGCATAATTCAAAAACATGGTCAGCTGTGTATGGTGATAAAGACCTTTAATCCCAGTTATTCGGTAGGCTGAGGTAGAAGGTTTGCAAATTCAAGACCAGCCTGGGCAATTTACTAAGACCTTTCCTCAAAAAAAACAAAAAAAAACAAAAATAGAAAGGGACTGGGATATAAGTCAGTGGTAGAGTGCATTCCTAGCACACGTAAGGCCCTGAGTTCAATTCCCAGCACTGCAAAAAAAAAAAAAAAGTTCTGAAATAACAACAGAAATAACAATAAATCAATGCTTGGTATTAAAAATTGATCATTGTGAATTTTAGTACCTATTGTGTCTTTACATATTTAATTTTTCCTGTATTTATGCCTGTGCCTTGTTAGTTTCAAAGACTAATTTTCAACAAACTTGAATATGTAGATGAATTTCCTAATATTAACAGTTAAATTATTCAGCAACAACTATATCCTCTAATGATATGGAAAAGTTTTAGATAACTTAATAGATTGAATATTAAGGTAATTGTAGAAGCAAAATAAGTAATGTGTTCTTTTAAGATTTGTTTTTCCCATAACTCCTTTTTTAAGGTGAGGATTATCTGACTCTAAGGGGTAACTTCATTAACCTAACAAAGTTACCATGCCAGGGTGAATTTACATGTTTATGGCCTATCTTGTGTCTGTGACTTGTAAATAGGAACTGGAATTGTATTTACATATCAAGGACCACTAGGGATGAGATAATGGCTAAAAAGCATACAAAAAGGGAAATGCTGAACAAAGGGGATGTGGATACTGACCAGATGGGTTTCTGGCATTCCTGCCCGCTTGGGAGAAGAAATTTTATTATTTTATCCAAATTCTGTGTCTCTGTGTATTTCTTTCTGAGATTTCTGTAACACTAGGAATCAAGAATCAACCTTTCTAGAAAATTTCAAAACTTTTAATCAATTTCATACATATGTTCATATATATGGGGGGGATTGTTGGCCAGAGGTACCTACGAGTTGGATATGCAGAGATAAGGAAATTTTGGACCCACAGGCTCAAAACCTCCCAGAATGCATGGTTAAAGATTAAAGATATCCTACAGGGCCACAAGTCCAAGTAGGATCAAAACACATTGCCTTAAGGAATGAATGCTCTGGCCCTCTCCTCCCCATACACTGATTTATCACATAGATTGAACCTAAGATTAATCATGTAACAGACTAATCTGACCTTTCCCTGTCCTTCCTGGTTCTATCAATAAAAGCCACAGAAGCTTCAGTTTGGGGCTGTCTTTATGAGACTCTCTTACTCTGAGGGTTCTCAGTTAAGCGCAGTCTCTCTGGGCCTTCTTGGAGTTTGAATTGGACATCAACTCCAAGTAATCACTCATCTTTGAGCCGAGCAACAGTTGTGAACTCCGAAATATGTACACTCACAAATAATTATTTTTGTCGATAAATATTGTGCATACCAAGAAACTATTGTTTTTGGATTTTTAAATTTAGTTCTTAGTATATTTTTTGAATATTAAAGAAAATACAAGTTCATTACAGGAAACTTTGACTGTATAGCAAAGTTTAAAGAAGATGAAAACCATATATGATGCCACCACTCAGAGGCATCATGGTTAAATTTTATTTTCTTCAATTTCAATTCTTTTTTCTCCCTTTTCCACAATTAAGGCTAGACTGTATACACAAATTTACATTTTGCCTTTTTCAGTTAATGTTATGAACATCTAAGAGTTGGTTTTTTAGACATAATTTTTCACTCTTTATTTTCAAGAACTCTTAATTTTCACAAAGAACAATTATGTATATTTTTGTATCCGGAGCAGATGTCTTAGCCTAGTTATCTAGAAAACAGAGTCTGAACACACTTGAGGACCAGTATTTTATTGGTATGTACAGTATCAGGACATTTAGAGAAATGAGGCAGAGGGCAAAGCTTAAGTACTAATGCTTTCATTAATTCACTACATTCAATGACTTTATTCTCAGTAAAGAGGAAACAGAGTAATTTTATTTTATTTTTTAATTGTTTTGGTGCCGGGAATTGAACTCAGGACCTTGTGCTTGTGAGGCAGGCGGTGGCACCACTGAGCTAAATCCCCAGCCCAACAGAGTAATTTTATAGTGTGAAAGGACTTCTCTGTAGACAAACTCAATACAAGGTGTAAAGATATACATAAGATTGTGAATTGGGTGATTTAGGTATAAACTATCATTAGTCTTTTGACACTGAGACAAAAATCCAATGGCCTGGCTCCAACTTGTCCAAGTTATTACAGGACAGCACAAGAAACAACTTTCTTCCAGAGTAAGATGACAATTGTGGTGTTGGGAAGAAAGAGTGGGAGGAAAGGCAGGAGGAGAAAGGAGGGAATGAGGATGAGAGAGTTAGAAGGGAGGGGGCGAGATGAAAAAGGATGGAAAGGAAGGGAGAATTATCCAAGGCCTGAAAAAAGTCAATGCAGCTGGGGACGTAGCTCAGTGGTACAGCACTTGCTCAGCACGCCCAGCTGAGGGCCCTGAGTTCAATCTCCAGCACCACACACAAAAAAGTTAACATTATTCCTCTAGTTCTATCTCTGGTTTCTTTCTTGGCCTGAATTTGGGCTGAGCCTAATGCCTAAGGTAGGTGTTAGCCATGTATTTATCAGCTATAATGTTCCTAAGGCCAGAGAGGTTTGAGGCAGATCACATAGGAATATCTATTTGGCTGCCCAGGGAATTTTATTTACTTATTTATTTAGAGACAGGCTCTTGCTATGTAGTCCAGGCTGGCCTTGAACTCACTATGTAGCCTTGAACTTGCGGTGATCCTCCTGCCTCAACCTCCTGAGTGCTGGTATCACAGGCATGCACCATCACACCTGACCCCAGGCAACTTTATGAAATAGGCTGATAGGTTATCTGTGTTTGTAACTTACTATACTTATCATAAAACTTGCATAATATTTTTTCTGCCCCACATTTTCTTATCAGTGCATATTCATTATACCGATTAATGGGTTTCATTTTGGCAGATTTGTACCTGCACAGAATATACTTTAATCTTCCCCGACTTCTCTCTTGCCCCACCCTCCCTTCTAGTTTCACATTTTTTGGAAGGGGTTTCAATGAGTATAACGCATTTTTTTCCACATTGCATTTTATTTCTATTTTTAAATTTATTTTATTGGTACACTTTTGATATATATTTGTAATGATCACATTCATCACAGGGAATTTGTACTTGTACATGATATATCTTGATTTTTCTTTTTTTCCCCATTCCTCTCCTCTCCCTTCAACTCTTCTTCCTCTTTTTATTTACAAAAGCTTTGTTTCCATTTTTTCTCCTATTCTTTTTTTCCCTTTTCCTTTCCTTCCCTTCCCCCTCCTCCCTCCCTTGTTCCCCTTCACATTTGAACATCTTCTTCCTACTTTCCTATATCTATCATCCATTTTGGTCCTTGTTTACTCTTTTGGTTTCTCACACCAGAAAAACAATGTGATATTTAAACATGTATGTCTCATTTATTTCATTTCAGAGTATGATCTCAAGGTGCATCCATTTACCTAAAAATATCTCAAGTTTATCCTTTTTTTTTTTTTCCAGTACCAGGAATTGAACTCAGGACCTTGCATTTGCGCGGCAGGCGCTAGAACCACTGAGCTAATTCCCCAGACCCCCCAAGTTTATCCTTTTTATGGCAGAGCAGTACTCCATTATGCGTAAAAACCACGTTTTCTTCATCCATTCATGTAATGACGGGCGGGATGCCTGGCTGGGCCCGGCCAGAGGAGGGGCACCTCCTGCTCTCCACAGCCGGTCTGCTGCTCCGAGCCTGCGGCAGCGGCGGCGGCGGGCGGCAAGCGCGTGTGAGATGCTGCCGCCGGCAGCCCAGAGGTGAGCAGCAACCCCCGCGGTGGCAGCGAAGGCGGGCGCGGCCTCCTCGGTGCCTGGCGCGGGGTACATGAGGGCGAGCACGGGGGGCACAGGGCAGCCGCCGGCCACGCGACTCCCATGAACACTTGTTTAGGACTCGTTAGCCTCTCTGAGGCCCTCGGCGGCCCTGGCATGGAACCCCCTTCCTACCCGAACCCGACGCCTCCGCCGCGGCGCTGCTGCGTGCCCAGGAGGTGGCGCGACTCCGTGGGGAGCAGAAGAAGGAAGAAGGTAGGTGATGACTATAATGCTCTTCAAGAAAGACTCAGTACTTAGAATATCATGGTACCATTTGGCCCCTTTGCCTTCATGCCAGGAAAACTGGTCCATACCAATGAAGTGACTGTTTTACTTGGGGGCAACTGGTTTGCAAAGTGCTCCGCAAAGCAGGCTATAGGTTTAGTTGAGCACTGGAAGGAACATATAAGAAAAACAATAGATGGTTCTTAAAAAGTGATGAAAAATTTTGAATCCAGAGTTGAATTCACAGAAGATTTGCAGAAAATGAGTGATGCTGCAGGTGATATTGTTAACATAAGGGAAGAAATTAAAAGTGACTTCAAATTTAAAGGAAAACAACGAATTGCTCATAAACCTCATTCTAAACAAAAAACTTAAGATATTTTTGAAGCAGATTTTGCCAATGATGTAAAATCCAAGGATTTTCTTGCTGATAAGAAACTGTGGGCTAGACTTGAAGAACTAGAGAGACAAGAAGAATTACTGGGTGAATTTGACAGTAAACCTGATTCTGTGATTACAAATGGAGAAGATACAACCTCTTCCGAAGAGGAGAAAGATCAAAACATCACGTGAGTGTGATGCATCAAGTAACAGACTTCCTTATTCCCACCAGTTGTCCAAAGGGTGTTGTAAGTTCAGAACTATTCAGAGGTCAAGTGAATAGTAAATTGAACTGTTCAGTGAATGGTTCAGATTCTTATCATAGTAATGAAGTGAAGAAGATGAAGAAGAAGAAGAAGAAGAAGAAGAAGAAGAAGAAGAAGAAGAAGAAGAAGAAGAAGAAGAAGAAGAAGAAGAAGAAGAAGAAGGCGGTAGCGATAATGAAAATGACCATGATGCTTCAGGGGTTGGAGATAATTCTGTACCATATAATGATGGGCATCTGGGCTGTTTCCAAGAGTTAGCTATTACAAATTGTGCTGCCATAAACGTGGGTATGCATATATCTCGGTGGTATTATGCTTTTAACTCAGAAAGATACCAAGAAGAGGAATAGCTAGGTCAAATGGACCCTCTAATTTTAGCTTTTTGAGGAATCTCCATACTGATTTCCATATTGGTTGTACCACTTTACACTTCTACCAACAATGGAGAAGGGTTCCTTTTTCCCCACACCCCCTCCAGCATTTGTTATTGGTTGATTTCTTGATAATAGACATTCTTTCTGGGGTGAGGTGGAATCTCAGTGTTGTTTTCATTTGCATCTCTCGAATGACCAGTTACGTTGAACATTTTTTCATGTATTTATGTACTGTTCATACTTAATTTTTTGTTTAAATTCTTTTATTGGTACATTTTAGG
>NW_004624797.1:9511921-9537199 GCF_000247695.1 Heterocephalus glaber
TAAATGGGGAAAAACTAAAAGCATTCCCCCCACAAACTAGCAACAAGACAAGAATGTCAACTATCACCACTTCTTTTTTTTTTTTTTTTTTTTTTTTGTGGTACCGGAGATAGAACTATGGACATTGTGCCTTCAAGGCATGCGCCGGAACCACTGAGCTAAATCCTTGGCAACACAACTTCTAATCAACATAGTACTTGAAACATTAGCCAGACCAATCAGGGAAGAGAAGGAAATAAAAGGGATACATAAGGGAAATGGAAGAACTCAAATTATCATAATTTGCAGATGACATGATACTAAACATAGAAGACCCAAAGAACTCCATCAAAAAACTCTTAGAATTAATCATCAACTTTAGGAATGTAACTGGATACAAGATAAACACACAAGGATCATTAGCAGTTGTGTACATCAATATGAATTTGATGACAAGGAAATTATGAAAACAATGCCATTCTCAGTAGCTTTAAGAAAAATGAAATATGTAGGAATTAACCTAACCACAGAAGTGAAAGACCTCCACAAAGACAACTATAGTGTTCTGAAAAAGGAGATTGAAGAGGAGTTCAGAAAATGGAAAGATGACCCCCTGCTCCTGGATAGGCAGAACCAATATTTTCAAAATGGTCACACTCCCCAAACTGTTACACAGATTCAATGCAACCAAAATAAAACCCAATCAAAATACCAACCCAATCAAATCAAACCCAGTCAAAATACCAACAGCATACTTCACAGAACTAGAGAAAACAATCCTAATATTCATATGGATTCAGAAAAGACCCAGAATAGCAAAATCATTTTTGGTCAAGAGGAGCAAAAGAGGAGGCTTTGCAATACCTGACTTCAGACTGTATTACAAAGCAATAGTGATCAAAACAACATGGTACTGGAATGAAAACAGATACATCAATCAATGGAACAGAATAGAAGGTACAGAAACATCCTCAGATACATTAGGCTATTTGATCTTTGACAAAGGAGCCAAAAACATGTTGGAAGAAAGATAATCTATTCAATAAGTGGTGCTGGGAAAAGTGGTTATCTGTTTGCAGAAGATTGAAACTGGACTCTTATCTCTTATCATGTACTAAGCTAAAATCAAAGTAGTTCAGAGATCTAAATATTAAAACAAAAACATTAAACCTACTGGAAGATAAAATAGGGAAAATACCTGAAGACACAGGTGTAGGATTTTCTAAACAGTACCTCAATTGCACAGAAATAGCAACAAGAATCAACAAATGGGATTATATCAAACTAAAAAGCTTCTGTATAGCAAAAGAATCAATTAGTAGAGTGAAGAGGAAACCTACAGAATGAGAAAAAAATTTTGCCAGCTACTCCTCAAACAGAGGACTAATGTCTATAAAATATAAAGAACTCAAAACTGGGCATGGTGGCTCTCACCTGTAATCCCAGCATTCAGGGAGCTGAGGCACAAGGATCACTATGAGTTCTAGGCCGGCTTGGGCTACATAGTGAATTAGAGGCCAGCTTGGATTACATGGTGGGACCTTGCCCCCCCACCCCAAAACAAAAAGCAAACTAAAAAAGATTAAACCACCTAAAATTAAAGATACAGTCAAGAAATGTGCAAAAGAAATGAACAGACACTTCACAGAGGAAGAAGTACAAATGATCGGCAAGTATGATCTTTTAACAATATTAATTCTGCAAATCCATGAACATGGGAGGTCTTCCCATCTTCAAGTGTCTACTTCAATTTCTTTTTTCAGTGTTCTAAAATTTTCATTGTACAGGTCTTTTACTTCTTTGTTTAGATAGATCCCTAGGTATTTTTGGATTTTTTCAAGTTTTTGTGAATGGATTGTTTTCTTGGTTCCTTTCTTAACCTGTCCATCGTTAGTGTATAGGAAAGTTATTTATTTTTATTTTTTTTCATAAGTTTATTGGTACATTTTAGGTATACAATACAGTTACATTCATCACTGGGATCTTGTACCCTCACATTATGTATCTTCGTTCTTATTTTTTCCCCATTCCCCTGCCCTCCCTTACCCCCGCCACCCTTCCCTATTTACAAAGACTTTGTTTCCCTTTTTTCCCCTCTCTCATATTTTCTTTTCCCTTCTTTCCTTTCCCCTACCCCTCCCACTTCCCCTACTACTTTAAACCTTTTCTTCCTATTTCACAATATCAATTATACATTTTGATCCTTATTTACACTTTTAGTTTTTCACAACATAGAAACTATTTGGTATGTGTCCTGTTTATTTCACTTAAGGGTATTGCCTCAATGTGTATCCACTTAGCTGGAAATGTCTCTAGTTTCTTATTCTTTATGGCTGAGTAGTACTCCATTTTATTTTTAAAAACCCCACATCTTCTTTATCCAGTCTCCAGTTGATGGGCAACAGGGCTGTTTCCAAGTTTCAGCTATTACAAACTGTGCTGCTATAAACATGGGTACACATATATCACTGTGGTATGATTCTTTTAATTCTTTTGGGGAGATACCTAGCAGAGGAATAGCTGGGTCAAATGGGACCTCTAATCCTAGTTTTTGGAGGCATCTCCATACTGATTTCCACAGTGGTCGCACCAGTCTGCACTCCCACCAACAATGGAGAAGGGTTCTTTTCTCCCCACACCCCCGCCAGCATCTGTTATTGGATGATTTCTTGATAGCAGCTATTCTTTCTGGGGTGAGGTGGAATTTCAGTGTTGTTTTCATCTGCATCTCTCGCATGACCAGTGATGCTGAACATTTTTTCATAGGAAAGCTATTTATTTTTAAATGTCATTTTAATATTCTGCTACTTTTTCTGAATTTTTATCAGCTCTGAAAGTTTTTTGGTGAAATATTTAGGGTCTCATACATAGGAACATATCACCTGTAATCCATAATTTGACTTCTCCCTTTCCTATTTATATCCCCTTTATTGCTTTCTCTTGGCTAAGTGCATTAGCTAAAATTTCAAGAAATATATTAAATAATAGTGGTAAGAGAGGGCATCCTTGGCTTGTTCTTAATTTTAGGGGAAATGCTTTCAGATTTTCTACTTTCAAAATGATATTGACTGTGGATTTTTCATGTATGGCCTTTACTATATTGAGGAATGACCCTTCAATACCTAGTTTCCTCAGGACTTTTATCATGAAGAGTTACTGAATTTGTCAAAGACCTTTTCTGTGTCAACTTAGAAGATCATGTGATTTCATCACTGATTTTATTTATGTGGCTTATTACATTTATTTATTTGCATAAGGTTAACCATCCTTGCATCTGTGGAATGAAGCCAAGTTGATCATGTATAATCTTTTAATCTTTTTCCTTTCTTTTTAAAAAGTTATTTATTTATTTATTTTGGTACCGCAGATCAAACTCAGGACCTTGTGCTTTCGAGGCAGGCATAGTGCCACTGAGCTAAATCCCTGTCCCATGTATAATCTTTTAATTGTGTTGTTGAATTCATTTTGCAAGTATTTATTATGAATTTTTGCATCTATGCTCATCAAGGATATTGATGTATAACTTTCTTGTTTTGTGTGTGTCCTTGTCTGATTTTGGTATCATGGTGATGTTGGCCTAGGAGAACTAGTTCTGAAGCATTAATTCCCTTTCTATTTCATGGAATACTTGGAGGTACATTAGTGTTCATTGTTCCTTTTTTGGGGGGCGGATACCGGGAACCGAACTCAGGTCCTTGCGCTTGTGCAGCAGGTGGCGAAACCACCGAGCTAAATCCCTGGCCCTGTGTTAATTGTTCTTTAAATGTCTGGTAAAATTCACCAGCGAACTCAGCTGGTATTGGGCTTTTCTTTGTTGAGAGACTTTTTATTAGTGCTTCAACCCCCTTGCTTGTTTTTGATCTACTGAGGGTTTTTTTTATATTCAGTAGGTTCAATTTTTGTAGGTTATATGTGTCTAGAAATTTATCCATTTCTTCTAGATTCTTTAATGTATTCAAATATAGGTTTTCAATGTAGTCACCAATAATTGTCTGGATTTAAATGGTATCTTTTGTGACATCCCCCTTTTCATCTCTAATTGTATTGATTTGGGTCATCTTTGTTTCTTTTTGTTAGTTTGTCTACGGGAACAGAAAGCTTGTTTATCTTTTCAAAGATCCAACTATTTGTTTCACTGATCCTGTGGATTGTTCTTTTAGTCTCTATTTCATTATTTTCAGCTCTGATCTTTATTATTTCTTTTCTTCTCTTGGTTTTGATTTTTCTCTCTTTTTTTCAGAACTTTGAGATGTATCATTAGGTTATTTTAGTTCTCTCTGATTTTTTAAAAATATAAGCACTCATAGCTATAACTTCTCAATTAGAACAGCCTTTGCTGTAACCCAGAGATTCTAGTATCTTGTGTTTCCATTTTTATTTGCTTCTAGAAATTTTTTTTCCAGTACCAGGAATCAACTCAGGACCTTGTGCTTTCCATGCAGGTGTGGCACCACTGAGCTACATCTCTGGCCCCTAGGAATTTTTGTAATTACTTCTCTAATTTCTCCAGTTACTCATCAATCATTCAAAAGTGAATTATTCAATTTTCATGTTTGTATAGTTTCTCTTGCTGTTGACTTCTAATTTCATTCTATTATGATTTGGTAAGATGAAGGAAATTATTTCAACTTTTTTGAATTTGTTAAGGCTTCTTTTATGGTCTAAAATATGATCTACTTTGGAAATATGCCAGGAGCTGCTGAGAAGTATGTGTATTCTGTAGTTGTTGCATGGAATGTTCTGTAGACATCTGTTATAGTGTACATTAACTCTTTTTTTTTTTTTGGTACTGGGGATGGATCTCTGTGACCTTGAGCTTGCAAGGCAGGTGCTGGAACCACTGAGCTAAATCCCTGGCCAAGTGTATATTAACTCTGAAGCTTCCCTGTTGTTTTCTTGTCTAAAGAACGTATCTATTGATATGAGTAAAATATTGAAGTCACCCAGTATTGGATTGTGGCCTACTTTTTGCTTTATGTTAAATAGTGCTTTTTGTTTTGTTATGTTTTTAGTACCATGGATTGAACTCAGGACCTTGTGCTTGTGAGGCAGCCGCAGTGCCACTGAGCTAAACCCCTGGCCCAAGTAGTGTTTTTTTTTTTAATGAAGTTGAGCACAACATAATTTGGTGCATATGTTTTACACTTGATATATCTTCTTAATAGATTGCTCCATATACCAATATTTAGAGACCTTATTTGTCTTGTCTAATTTTTGTCTTGAAGTCTGCTTTTTCAGATATGAACATGGCAACTCCTTCTTGCTTTCAAGTTCCATTTGCATAGAATATTGCTTTCCATCCTTTCAGTTTCAGTCTCTGTATATCTTCGGTATTGAGAGGTGTTTCTTGCAATCAGCAGAGTTGGGTCTTGTTTTTCAATCCAACCAGCCAGTCTTCCCTTTAATTGCTGAATTAAGACCATTTACATTCAGAGTTATTCATTCAGAAAAACATTACATACTTTTCTAATTACATTCAGAAAAGTATATACTAATTCCTGTCATTTTGTTATTTTTCTGATGTTTGATTCTTTCCTAATTCTCAATAGCTTGTCTACACTTCCTATTCTGTATGCAAGATTCCTTCAAGTATTTTCTGCATTACTGGTCCAGTGATCATTAAGTTTTTTACTATATGCCTATCTTGGAAGATCTTTATTTCTCCTTCAATTTCTGGGGAGTGAGATTTTGTAAACAACCTTAGTTGGGTTAAAAAATTAGTCTCAATACAGAATTCTTTATTTTGCCCAAAACAGCACAGTAAAGACATCTCCAACAATATATAAACTTCTGTATAAAATATAGAAAATCGCCAATATTTTTCCTTTATATGGTAGCACACCAGTATATGCAAGAGAAAGTACTGTTGATGGGCCAAAGGGAGAAGTGATTTGGGCAGTGACCTAGTTAGCCAAGCATTCAACTTCAAAGACCAGGTAAATGTCAATTTTAATCAGAAAAGGAGTATTAGAAGAGCTTCTATGAAGTTGGTACTTGTGTATTTTATTCTGCATTCCCGGCCATTTCATCCACAGCCTGACTTCTCAGTCATTTTCTTTTTTTTGCATTTGGAGTGGTACTAAAAGGTACAGGGAATACCTACCTAATAACAAATTTTCAGCCCCCAAAATCATAATAGAAATGACAAAGCTGCTGGGAGTGGTGGCACACACCAGTAATTCCACCACTCAGGAGGCTGAGGCAGGAGGATCACTGTGAGTTCGAGGTCAGCCGGGGCTACATAGTGAGTTCAACCGCAGCCTGAACTGCATAATGTCTTAAAAACAAACAAACAAACAAACAAAAAAGAAGACAACACTTTTAAAAAGTATGCTGGGTTTTGGAAGGGTTTTTTTCTTTGTTTGTTTGTTTGTGGTACCGGGGATCAAACTCAGGACCTTGGGCTTGCCAGGCAGGTGTGGCACCACTGAGCTACATCCCCAGCAAGTATTTAATAATTTTTAAGAAAGATTACCATAAACACTTCTAAAAACAACAGGCTTTACAATGTCCTGCATAAAGTAGTAAAGATCTACTCAGGCTCTTAGTCAAATTTTTCTTAGTAACTTGTTTCTCATGTACCCCTTCAGCTTAAGACAGTCAATAATTATCTGATTTCTTCTTTACCTAATGATCTATTGTTAGCCTACTTATGAAAATGAAAGGAGGGCCGGGGATTTACCTCAGTGGTTCTGCTGCCTGCCTTGCAAGCACAAGGACCTGAGTTTGATCCCCGATACCAAAAAAAAAACAAAAAAAAAATGAAAGGAAAAATCTGGCACATGTTTTAAGTCAATTGGTTCTCCTAGGTCTCATGATTTCTACTGTTTCAACATCATGTTGTTGCATCCTTACTGAAGCAGTCTCTCAGTTAAGAAAATATCATTGGCAGGGCTTATGAAGTGAAAAGGGAGATTCTTTCCTGAACCCTTTCTTGCTTAAAAAATTAAATTTAAATGTGCAAGACCAAGCACAGCCATTTCCCAAAATATGAAGCCAAACCACAAAATTACTCGATAGTTATGGAAAACAGCTCTGGTTTTGAGGGATAATCTCTGGTAGATTCAGCACAAGTGCTTGTCTTTGGCTGCTCTGGCACCTCTTGCTTTTCTGCCAGCCCAGCAAGAGGTCCCAAGGGGAAAGTGCTTTCACAATTCTGGATTGAGGAAACCTGTGAAACTACAGACATTTGAACAGAGGAATTGCTTTCTAAACCTACTCTGCAAGATCATACTGAAGAAGGTTCTCTTGTTCTTGGTTTAAGTAGTCCAGTACTAGGAAATTACTTCGTGCTTTAGGCAATGCATCTTTAGTGAGTAAGCCCTGGTGAACTTTTTCCCTGCAGCAGTCACACTGAAATGGCTTAATTCCTGAGTGGATAAGCATGTGCTGTTTTAGGTTCTGAATATGGGTGAAGTGCATCCCATAGCTTGGACTCTAAAAAGGTCTATCTGGACCATTGCAACAGCAAGGAGCCACATATATGTAGTGGCCACAGAAAGTTGACGTTTGGATCTCCGCCAACAAAAAAGAGTCACATCATGATTTTATACAGATGAAAGTAAGTTTATTATAAAAGTACAGCAAAAGTGAGCGTAGTCCAATAATACATTACCATACAAGGAGGCAAGGGACAGCACCAAAGATGGAGAATCCTCTGGGGAAGAATCTGCATGAGAATGAGCCTTTGGCAAGTGAGGGAGAAAATGCCAACACCTGTACCCAATTTGTTAGTTTCTTAACTACTGCGTTCAGAATAAAATGAGGCTTGGTGCTAACAGGCCTGCATGTCTTACAGCAGACTGGTGTCTTGGGTCTGGCTAAAACCAAGGACACTCTCACAGCACACTAAAGGCTACCTGTACATAACATTTCTTTCCTGGGGAAATAGCCAGTTTCTCTGCAAAAAGGCAGCAGCTAAAGTCACTTCAGTGGACACCTGCATTTTGCTGACTCTCATCACTTTTAACCCTTTCCCTGATAACCATCTGGACTTGGTTGTTCTGTATGATCATCAGCAACCACATGAGCATTAGTGTTAGCAGTGCTTTGAAGTGTAGGCAATTCCTTGGTAATGACTTCATATACTGAGCCTTATGTGCCTGGAAGATTTTGACCTCGAGATGAATAGGGATATCACAAAAATGTCCATCATTTCACAGCATATTTAGTTTTCCAAGTATTTCTTGACTGTGGGAAGAGGAGCTATGAGTAAATGTTTTCACACCCACTTCTTCCTTCCTCATCTACAGATGCTCTTCAAGGATGTAAATGAATCAGAAATGTCTTTGATTGGGATCATGTGCTCCAGGGAGGAAACATACCTTCAGAGCAAGTGACAGTCACATTCCGTGAATCATCAGCAAGTGGGCAGTGGGTGCCAGGCACAAGGCCTGCTGTTGCTCCTCCTCCTCCCTGCCAGACTGAGGCTGAGGCAGCAGCGCATCTGCTCACTCTTGTTGCCCAGGAGCTGGGATCTTTTTTTTTTTTTTTTAATTAAATTCTTTTATTGGTACATTGTAGGTATACAACACAATTACATTTCTCGTTGGGAACTTGTACCTTTACATGATGCATCTTGGTTCTTATTTTTTCCCCATTCCTAGCCCTCCCTTCACCCCCTCCACCCTTCCCTATTTACAAAGACTTTATTTCCCTTTTTTCCATTTCTCATCATTTTTTCTTTCCCTTCTTTCCTTTCCCCTGCCCCTCCCACTACCCCTACCCCTTTGGACCTTTTCTTCCTATTTTACATTATCGATCATTCATTCTAATCATTGGTACATTTTAGGTATACAATATAATGACATTCATCATTGGAAATGTGCACCTTTACATAGTCTCTCTTGGTTCTTATTTTTCACCCTTGCCCAGCCCTCCCTTCAACCCCTCCAGTCCTCCCTATTTACAAAGATTTTGTTCCTATTTTTCCATTTTCTCATATTAATCCCATTCCCTTCTATCCTTTCCCCTAGCCCTCCCACTTCCTTCCCCTTTGCCCCCTTTCTTCCTATTTCACATTACCTATTATACATTTAGTCCTTATTTACACTTTCAGTTTCTCACACCAGAGAAGCTATTCAGTATTTACACATGTGTGTCCTATTTATTTCACTTAAGAGAATCGCCTCAATGTGCATCCACTTAGCTATAAATGTCTCTAATTTCTCATTTTTTATAGCTGAATAGTACTCCATTTTATAAAAAAACCACATTTTCTTTATCCAGTCTCCAGTTGATGGGCATTTGGGCTGTTTCCAAGTTTTAGCTATTACAAACTGTGCTGCTATGAACATGGGTGCACATATATCACTGTGGTATGATTCTTTTAATAGGAGCTGGGATCTTATATCAGCCTGCTAGACTGTGGGCAACCTGTGGCTGGGGCATGGTGGCAGAGCTGTCGGTGGCTGCTGCTGCTGCTACTGCTGCTAAGAGCAGAGCTGCAGAGCTGGGTGGGGGGAGGGGGCAGAGTGAGCAGGGGAACAGGCTGAGGGAAAGGGCAGGAGGAGGGGGTGGGAGCCAGGCACATTGGGCCTTGGAGGCCTTTGGCGGTGGTCAAGAGTAGTTTTCTCTCCTTCAATTTTGAATTTTGGTGGATCTAATATTCTGTGTTTGCAGTTATTTTCTTCCAGGGATTGAAATACCTCATGCCACCCCACCTCCCTTTAGAGTTTCTGCAGAGAAGTCTGGAGTTATTCTGATAGGTTTGCCTTTGTAAATGACTTGCCGCTTTCAATATTCTTTCTTTCCTGCCTGTAATCCCAGCACTCGGGAGGCTGAGGAAGGAGGATCGCCATAAGTTCGAGGCCAGCCTGGGCTACATAATGAGTTCAAGGTCAGCCTGAACTACATAGCGAGACCCTGTCCCCCCCCAAAAAAATTCTCTCTTCTGTACTCTTGTCATCTTACTTATAATGTCGTATGGGGAGGTTTTCTTCTGGTCATGTGTGTTTGGGGTTCTGAATGCTTCGTGTAACTTGATATCCACATCTTCCCAAGATTTGTAAAATTTTCTGTTGTTATTTCTTTAAATATATTATATATGCCTTGGTGAACCTTGGTGCCCAGTTCTACACCAAAAAAATCACAATTTGGTGGTTCAAACATGTACCAAATTATTGGAGGTTGGTTCATAATTTCTGGCATGTGTGTATATCTGTGTAATAGTTCCTCAACCTTATCTTCAAGCCCTGAAATTCTGTCTTCTGCTTAGTCCTATTGATTGGAAGAATTTCCACTGAGTTTTTTTTATTTGACTTATTGAGCTTTTCAGTCTCAGAATTTCTCTTTGGTTCTTCCTCAGAATCTCTCTTTGTGGAATTGCCCCTTACATCCTATATATTCTTCCTTATTTCTTTCAGCTATTTATTTGTGTCTTCTCTAGAGTCATGGATTGTTTTATAAGTCAGTCTTTTAATTTCTTTGTCTGGTATTTTATCCACTTTGATATCTTTGCATTCAGTTACTGATGAATTATGGAAATTTGGAGGCATCAAAATACCTTCTTTTTTCACACTTCTCATGTTTCTATATTGGGATTTGTGCACCTATTGGGATGGATAGCTCTTCCACTTTTATTTGAAGGTATTCTTAGTATTCAGCCTTCTTTTGGGGGCTTGATCCCCAGAACCACTCAGAGAAGAGAAAACAAACTATAGTAATGTTGATGACACAAAGATGAATCGGATATTGACATACAGTAAAAACAACCCTATCCCACTATTAACAATAGAAATGACCAATAATGACTTAGAGACAAATTAGATATTGAATTACTATAAAAACCAATTAAAAGAAACTGTATCACTTAAGAATAAAAAACAGATCAGCAGTAATAATATAAATTTTAAAACAGATATTGACATACAGTAAAGATCTACTAAAAGCAACAACTATACCACCATTAACAATATAAAATAAATAACCATAGCATAATCTAATAGTGAAAAAGTAATAAGGGTTAATAGTAATAATAATTAAAAATTAAGGAGGAGAGGGCCAGGGATTTAGCTCAGCGGTTTTGCCACCTGCTGCGCAAGTGCAAGGACCCAAGTTCGATCCCCGGTACCAAAAAAAAAAAAAAAAAAAAAATTAAGGAGGAGAAAAGGGAAAAATAGAATCAAAACTTGAAAGATAAAGAAAGACAGAAGATGAGGAGAGAAAAGTGAGATAAAAATCCAATTAGGGAATAAAAAGAGTAAATACAATTAGGTAAAATTAGCAGAAAATACAAATATGAAAAGAGAAGAAAAAGAAGAAAAAGGAATGAACAAAGAGCAAAAAGAGGAAATAAAGAAGACAACAACAAAAAAATGCCAAAAAACAAACAACAACAAAAAGAAATGAGTCCAAAAATTTTTTCCACATCTAGATGTTTGATTGGGTCATTTCTTTCCAAGGCATCTAGATATTGGTGAGGGATAATGAGTTACAACTGAGACCTGTTGTGTTTCCACACCCACTTTGCTATTTGAATGCTGAGTGCTGGCCCTGCTATCTTAGTTACTTTTTTCATCACTGGGACAAAATACTTGGCACCCACAATTTAAAGAAGGAAGTTAATTTTGACTCACAGTTTGTAGAGGTTTCAGTCTATAGTTTGCTGGCTCCAAAGCAGGGCAGCATGGCAGAGGAGAGCTGCTCATGGTAGGACAGACAGGAAGCAGAGAGAACATCAAAAAGATAAACTCTTCCAGGCCACACACCCCAGTGACTCACCTCTTCTGACCAGGCCCTACCTCCTAACAGCATGTCAGCTATAAGCCACCATAATCCAATCACCTTCCAAAAGCTCTGCCTATGGGCAGATGAGGCTTTTGGGTGACATCTAGATATAAACCGTAACACCTACTTTTCAGGCTGGGCAGGGTCAGTCTGCTTCAGGGCTGTATTCACTCCAGAGGCTTTTGTTGTTTTTGCCCTTCTGTGTGCCTCAAGTCACTGCTATCTTCAACTAGCTTTGTGGCCTATTGGCCTGTGAGATGCCCTACTACTCTAGAGGCCCCTCTGTCCGTACACCCCAGGACGTGATTAGAGATGGCATAGAGATGTTAAATACCATGTTAGGCATCATACAACTACAAAGTGATAAAACCAGGATTTGATCCCAGACATTCTGGTTCTAGCTCTGGCATTTCAGATATTATATAACTGTACTTCTTTAGATGCTCACTAATATATGTTGAATAAATGAATAAATAAATGCACAGATAATATGAGAGATCAGGATTGGTGATTTGGGGGATACAGCACATAATAGAGGGGATATCAAATCATGTTTTCTTGTAGAATCAAATACTGTATAAACAGAATAAGTAGCTAGTAGAATGAAGCTCCCAGCAAGAAAAAGTCACTCGTGTCATAAGTTTTGGCAGAATAACTATGCTTAATCACTCAGATTTCTAAGATTCCAATTAAGGCCTTTCTATGCCTTTCACATTTCTAATTAAACCACTTAGCAGTAGAAGGCTCTTAAATAAGTTCCAAGGATGATTAGACCACTTAGATAATTTTCAGGAAAAGAGAGTTTTCATGCTCTTGTGGCACTCTAGGCAGGGATTGAGTTACCTCTTCAAAGTAAAATGTTTGAAGCTTCAGTTTTTTTGTTGTTGTTGTTTTGTTTTGTGGTACTGGGGATCAAACTCAGGACCTTGCGCTTGCCAGGCAGGTGCAGCGCCACCGAGTTACATCCCTGTCCCCAAAGTAAAAGGTTTAAAGCTATGCAATCATTACTTTGAATTATGTCATATGTTAGAGACAGGCATGAAAAAGTATACAACATAGACTCTTCTTATGGCATTAACATTTAATTGGCAAGCTAGGCTCAACATCCCAGGAATTATTAGTAAGCAATGTAAGAATATGTATAATCAAGGACTAACTATGTGGTTTAGATCATGGAGTAAATTAATAGAAATGGGAAATTACAGCAGATGGAAGTAAACGTGGAAGGCCCGGCCTTAAACAGATTTTCAACTGAGCAGTGTCTTGAAGGATGAATTGAACTTGACAAGGCAAGAAAGAGGCATTTTAGGTAGTAAGAGCAAGGACATGTAGGAAGGTAACAAGACAAATGAAAAGTATGAGATGGACGTGATGGTGAATGCCCACCATCCCAGTACTATGGGAGACTGAGGCAGGAGGATCACAAATTCCAGCCTAGCCTGGCCAACTTAGTGACTTAGTGAGACCCTATCTCAAAGCAAAAAATAAAAAGGGCTGGGATGTAGTTTAGTGTGAAGGCCCTGGGTTCAATCCCCAGTACTAAAAAAAAAAGTATGCTTCTGTGAGACAATAAAGGGACCAAACTGATTAGAAGAGATGTTGTATAATAGTGGTAGGGAAAAGGAGTTTGAATATTATTCATTTAATTATCATTTACATATTAATTAATTAATCAATTCATTCAGAAAAAGCTCATTGAGCACTATGCCAAGTATTGGGAAGACTGAGATAAATGGCAGTCTCTTACCTCAAGTTGCTTATATTGAAGTAGTGAAAATGGGTTCACAAACAAATGCATACATAAATATGTATATATACGTACATACACATACATATGAATATTATCACAGAGGTGTGTTCCTGGACTCAATCATATTTTATTTAAATGGCCTCATTTTGATTTCTGTTCTATCTACCTCCTCAGACTCATATTTTATGGCCTGCAGTCTGAGTTGCTTTAGTTCAGATACTCTCAGGATAAACTAGATACTATGGATGCATGACATCATCTGAAACAGAACTGTGATTAGTAGAAAGTACAAAAGCAGTCTTGTAGTTCCGTATGGTATAACATTTTTTGAGAATCTCTTTTTTTCCTAAGGGGAAAAATGGGAATGATAAACTGCAGTGAATTTTGAAAAGCAAACAAGACCAAACCAAAATCAAAACCAAAACCAAAACAAACAAACAAACAAAAAAAGAGGAAATGAAGCAGTGCACAGTTAGATGGGAGGGTGAATCAGGAGGATCACAAGTTCGAGCCCAACCTGGGCAACTTAGTCACTGTATCAGTCAGTATTTACTAGAGAAACAGAAATAACACAAGATATACAAATATATAAGAATTTATAAGATTGGCTTACAATGGCCACCCACAGAGTCAGATGAGGAAGAGTCCAGGTCTGTCAGCACAGTGGAGACCAAAGGATTTAGTCGAAGGTCTGGAGCTCACTGCAGTGTTCCAAATAATCTGACAGGTTACAGGTGTGAGCAGAGAAAGGGCAATAACACTGATGATGTATAAACTCAGATCTCATACCCTAGTTTTGTGTAATCATCCATCCGTGGCCTAACCTGCTCAGCGGACAAGGCATGTTTTTTAAAAAAAATTCTTTCCAATAAAAGAATTTTTAAAAATATTCAAAAAAAACACAAGGCATGTTTATAATAAAGCATACTGTACCACAAGAATACTGCCCTACACTGTGTTTATTTTGTTGAGGATTGTAATTTTCCGAAAACAATGGCCTCAGTGAAAATTGTGACGTGCTATGAGGTGTATAAATATCAAAATGATTTAAACTAATAGCAGCTATTGCATGTAAAGGATAAAACATTGAGTTATACTATGTAGAGCTAATAACTCAGCCCGACTGTTAAGTTTTGTTGCCATCCTGGTCACCATAGAGAGTCATGTATTTCAAGCCAAGCTTTATGGGAGAGACAAAGCTCCCCCACCGGAATGGAAGCACCATGAAGCCAGGGAACGCTGGCTGGTTTGCCAAAGTTCCCTTAACAGAGTGCTTGGAACAGAATTTAGTATCTGTTGAGTGAATAAATAAATCAGTGGAAGTGTAGGAGAGAAATGGATCAAGTTTCAGGTTCAAGCCAAGTCATTCTCAGAGTTTCTTTAGGAAATTAGAGTGGAACCCAATTTTAGGGGATTGGGACAAACAGGGGGCACTGGTAGGGGATGGAAGCAGTCCCTAGCCAAGTCTCTGAGGATACCACTTGAAAACTCCTACACCCCAAAGTGGAACATAGAATCCTTACGTACCAAATACAAGTAGGCAACAGCAATGCATGCCCTTGGTCCTTGACTCTTTACCCCACCCCTGCATCAACTAATAGGATTTGAAGGTTTTTGCCTTTTAAAATCTGGATTTTCCTCAAAGACAAGGCTTCAGCTCTCTTTGGATTTTCACTGATATGGCTTGGGTCTAGATGTCCCCCAAAGCCTCATGCAGTCGACATAGGTGGGACTTTTCAGAGGTGGCTGGATCTAGAGTGTGTGATGCTAGGATCAAGGGTATATGATTACTAAATTAGTCTACTGATTGGTTCAGCATATTTTTGGGCGTGGATAATGGTAAGGCCCACCCTGGGTTTGATTACTTACTACTCCCTAATGGTAGGTAGGCTGGATAGAATATAAGGGACAGAAAGAGGGCTGTTGTTGCTTGCTGCTGCTTTGCTACTTCCCTGCTTTGCTACCTTTAGCCCTCTTCATGCCTCTCTGCCATGCCACCTTGCCTTGGAGCCAGTTGATTATTGACTGAAATCTCTACAAACTGTGAGCTAAATAAACCTTTCCTCCTTTAAATTTGATGTTGGGTATTTTGTCTCAGCAATGTGAAAATTAATTAAGACTCTCACTAATGTTATGCCAGGTAGAACAGGCTGCAGGTGTGGTTCAAGGACCACTGTGAGGGGCTAGAACAAAAGCAAGGACCTAGAAGGGAGACAAATGGGGGCCAGGTCTTGAAATAAGGGGAGCATTACCATTCCCTTTGAGATAGTGAGAAATCTAGGTGAAGACAAATAATTTAGAGGTGAGGAAGAAAGGTACAGAAACATTTTGCAATAAAGGGGAGTATTACAAACTTTTGAAGAGGGTGAGAGGGAAAGTGAAGGAACTTGTGACCTACACCACAGCAGCTTTTTATTTCTTTCTGGCAAAATTTGGTGTTGTTCAGAGCATCGCCTGCCACATGTGTTAGTTACTTTTCTCTCATTGCTGAGACAAAATACCTGACACCCAAAGTTAGAGGGGGAAAGGGTTTATTTGGCTTACAGTTCATAGAGGCCAATCCTGTCCTAAACTGATGTCCACTCCAAATACATGTCTCCCTTATCTATTCCTTCTTGACAGACCATACCCAAACTGATACATATTCCAAATATCTGTCACCCTTATCTAGCTGACCTTCCCCTAGACTAATGTTTTCTAACCTGAATTTAAGCTTACTATAAACCAATCAATAATAATGATACCATATATAACCAATCAACTGCTTTCTCTGCTTCTATACTTAGTTCCTGCTTACAAACCCTATATAAGCTATAAAAAACCAAAAGACAATTGGCCTGGTTCTTTAAAAAACTATCCCAACCAGACCCGTCAACATAAATAAAGTTTACTTTCTGCCTCCAAGTCCTAGGTGCCTTTTGGTGTTTCCCGTTTGTCGTTACATGATGACATTCTTGAGCTACTCATATGACCAAACACCATCTCCCACATTTATTTTATAAGATGATAAATCCTTATTTTAAAAAAAGCCACATGTTCTTTCCCAGGAGACTCCCAAGTCACTGGAGTAAACAAGATCTTGGGGTGTTGTCCTGTCAGATATATTTGAATCACAAGCCACAGCTTATGCTAAAGTGGAGAACACTAAAAATAACACCATTTTTGCATGTATGTAGCAATGCTCTGATGCCTTTGAGCACAGAGAGAGGGAAAATGGGCCAGATTCAGGGTTGGAAACTGGTGCAGGCATGGGAGAAGGTCAGAGTACGCCAGAGTTAGCATGACATCAATAGATTTTTACTCTTATGAAAGCTAATAACATACAGCACAGAATGCACATACACAATCAGTGCTCAACAGATGTGTGCTGAATTTAATTAAATGATTGGTCTCTAAACAGAAGGTCAAGTGGCTTCCTATCACTAAATTGTCTATTTAAGGAGTGTCTTTCGTCTGCCGCTCCCTTCCTCCAAAACAAAATCTTAAATATTTTCACCTCAGGCTTTTTTTTTGGCGAGGGATCGGGGGAGGTATTGGGCCTTTGAACTGAGCTACATCCCCAGATTTTTTCTTTTTGAGAAAGGGTCTCAGTAAGTCACTAAGTTGCCCAGGCTGGGCTAGAAATTGTGATCATCTTGCCTCAGCCTCAGAGTGCTGGGATTTACATGTATGTGCCAGCATGTACAGCTTCACCTCAGTTATTTGTTTATTTTTATGGCATGTTTGTGAAATGGGGAGTGGTAGGAATAGTTTTTGTTTTTAATTTCTCAAGAAGAAAGAAAAAGGCATGGCCTGACTTGACCAAGATTCCAGAGGGTGTCTGTTGCAGAGCAGGACGGCTAGCTCTCAAGCCATTTTTTTTGAGGTATGTGCGCGCCTGTGTGTGTCCATGGCACTGGGGGTCAAATCCAGGATCCTTGCTCATCTCTAGTCCTCTTTTACTTTTTATTTTTAAATTTTGTACCAGGGTCTCCCTAAGTTGCTAAGAACTTGTGATCCCTCTCAGAATGCTGGGATTAAGAGTACACCATCATGACCTTGCTGTTCTTTTATTTATTTATTTATTTATTTCCGGTACTGGGGATCGAACTTGGGACCTTGCACTTGTGAGGCAGGCACTGGAACCACTGAGCTAAACCCTGGCCCTCCTTTTTTTTTTTTTTTTTTAGCACTTTCTTCTTTCCTTCCTTACTAGCCTGTTAATTACCCATGCTAATCATATTCAAGAATACCATGGGCCTACGGTTCAGCCACAGTCTCAGGAGAATGTAGTTCAGTTGAGAAAATAAGGCACATTATGTTTCTCTTTCATATATATATATATAGTCATAAGTCTGAAAACGTGTAGGAGAGTGTGGTGGTTTGTTTCTCCAAATATGAAAACAAAAATACAAGTGCTTTGAATGGATCAAATCTGAATATCAGGTGAAAAATTCTCTAGTTTAAAGTCCTCTATAATAGAGATAACTCAAGAATGTTGAGAGTCAAGAGTGGTTGCCCATGCCTATAATTCTGGCATTTGGGAGGCTGAAGCAGGGGACTAACTGAAGAGTTTAGAGACCATCACTCTCCTTGCAGTTTTAAGAAAGCCTTATGTGGGTGCAGGATTTAGTGTAAACCTTGACAGAAATGCTAATTGATATTAGTCTAAGGGACGCTTTGACTTTTCCCTCATTTATTTCCACTTTAGACAGCACAGTGGAGGGAACCAAACCCGGAGGAGGTCTGAGGATTTCTACAGAAGCGATTGTGGAGCTCCCCTAGGCTAAGATAAGGCACTGCCGCTCATTCCAGCAGACAAAGAGAACAGGTGCAAGGACAAAAAATTCCTTAAGTGGTTTGGGGAGCTGCCCAGTGGCATAGGGAAGTTGGTGGGTGGGCTGGACTCTGGTCCTCTCCTGAGTGGATTTTGATTTGCTAGGAAAAAGCCTCACATCACTAAGTATGCTGCACTTTTATTGTTAAGCACAACACTAACTGAAAGTTTTTGTAAATGTCCTTTATCAATTTGAGTAAGTGCTCTTCTATTCCTAGTTTACTGAGAGCTTTTCTTATTAATTGGGGTTGGATTTTGCCAAGTACTTCTCGGGTATCAAGTGTTATAATCACAGGATTTTTCTTTTTTAGACTGTTAGTATAGTTTGTTATGTAGAATAATTTTAAAATGTTGAACTAACCTTTCCTGCATGGGATAAATCCCACTTGCCCCTGGTGTGTAATTCTTTTTACACATTGTGGGGTTTAGTTTGCTAGTATTTTGTTGAAGATCTTGTGGGAAGATCTTCATGGGAGCTCTTGGTCTGTGGTTTTCTTGTTTTGTATTATTTGGTTTCGGTATCAAAAGAATACTGGCCTCAAAAAGAAAAAATATGAGAGAAGGAAAAAATGGAAACAAAGTCTCTGTAAACAGGGAAGGGTGGAGGGGCTGAAGGGAGGGCAGGGAAATGGGGAAAAAATAAGAACTAAGATACATCATGTAAAGGTATGAGATCCCAACAATGAATGTAACTGTATTTTATACCTAAAATGTACCAATAAACTTAATTAAAAAAAAGAATACTGGTCTCATAAAATAAGTTGGGAAGTGTTACATCCTGTTCTGTTTTCTGGAGAAGACTGTGAAGATTGGTGTTATTTCTGTTTAAATGTTTGATAAAATTATTCAGTAAAATCATCTGAGCCTGCCAGTTTTTTTTTGAGAAGGTTTTAAATGATAAATTCACATTCTCTAATAGTTGTAGGAGTGTTCAGATGATCTGGTTTTGTTTTCTTCGATACATAGTATTTGTGATTTTCAATCAACTGATCTGCTTCATGAAAGTTCTAAAATATATTTGCAGAAAATTGCTTGTATTATTCTCTTGCTATTTGTTCATTGTCTGCAGAATATTTAGTAATATCTGTTTCATTCCTGATGCTGGTAATTTGTCTTTTTTTCTTTGTCAGACTTGCTGAAAATTTGTCAATTTCATTGAACTTTTCAACGATCCAGCTCTTGATGTCATTGATTTTCTTCTTTATTTTTTCATTTTGTTTTCAATTTCATTGATTTTTGCTCTTAGACAAAGGCCTTTTGGGAACTATCTAGCCAAAAATTTTGTATAACAAATAATTACTATTGTCTGATCTCATTTATTTGAAATGGCCAGAAAAATAAAATTTATAGAAACATTTTTATAAAAAATTTTAGAAAGTAGATTAGTGGTTACCTGGAGCTAAGGGTAGATATAAAGATTAATTATAAGTGGGTTTTTGAGGGATCTTAATGGGGTGATGAAAGTATTCTAAAGCTGGATTATGGTGATATTGTGCAATTTAGTAATTTTACTAAATGTCATTGAGTTGTATACTTGAAATGGGTAATACCAGGAACAATGACACATGCCTGTAATCCAAGCTACTTGGGAGGCTGAGGCAGAAGGATCACAGGTTGGAGGCCAGCCTGGGCAATTCTGTGCGACTCTGTCACAAAATAAAATAAAAAAGGCTGAGGGTGTAGTTCAGTGGTAGAGTGTCCTTGAGTTTCATCCTCAGTACTGCAAAAAGAAAAGAAATTGGTGAATTTTGCTATGTGTAGTTTGTGCCTCAATGAAGTTGTAGAAAGCAAATAATTATAATAATGTGAATATATGCAGTGATACAATTATGGAATCTTATTGTCTTTCAGTGGCCAAGGAATTGGAGGCTAAGTGATTTGCCCAGAGTCACATAACTGGTTTTGATAGTGTTATATAAATCTAGTGCTATTTTGCCAAGACCAGTCACCAGCAGAGGTAATATAAAAGAAGACACATAAAGGTGTATGCCAGGAAATAGATAATCTTCCCACAGCGGAAACTGCCCCCTCTCATGTCTTCTTCTTCTTCATCTTCCTCCTTCTCCTTCTCCTCCACCTCCTCTTCCTCCTCCTCCTCCTCCTCGAGACAGGGAGGGCCTTGCTATTTAGACCAGGATGGCTTTGAACTCTCTAAGCAACTGAAGCTGGCTTGAAACTCCCACTGTTTTTGCCTCAGCTTCCTGAGTGCTGAGATTACAGACTTGCAGCACCACCCTCTGCTGGTCCTCTCCTCTTAAAGCAGAAACCATTCTAAAACATGCTGCAGATTCAGCCCAGGGAGAAGACTGATTTAACAGATGGTGCTGAGTGTGTTGAGCTCTGCCTCCTTCCACCACTACTACCACTGCCCTGGGAATTCGATTTGTCCACAGCTGTGGCTGTTACAAGTAAGAGAATGCTCTGCTATCCTAACATTTTTGTGTTACTAGAACTTGACTCAAGTTCCTGTGTAAGAATTCTGATTGGTGGAGTGTAGATCATGCAACTAAATCTAGACTGCAAGGAAGGCTGGTAAAGTGGTATTTGGAACCTTTCTTAGATTCCATAGTGGGAACCTGGATCAACTTTTTGCCAAGACTCATATGTTGATGAATTCCCTAAGTGCAGACTGTGAGTTCAGATGCTGGGCCGTGTGCACAAGTGTGCACACACAAACTCTCAGAAATATATTTTCACTCCAGTCTTCTCAAACTGTGGTCCATAGATCAGGATTACTAGCATTGTTAGAAAAGTAGAAGCTTATGAGCAGGGCATGGTGGCACACGACTGTAATCCTAGTGCTTTGAGAGACTGAGCAGGGGGATTGCAAATTCCAGCCCAGTTGGGAAACTTAGTGACTTAGTGAGATCCTGTCCAAAATTTTTTTATAAAGGGCTGGGATGTAGTTCAGTGTGAAGGTCCTAGATTCAGTCCTAGATATTGCAAAAGGAAAGAAAAGCAGAACCTCGAGTTCTGCTCTATGTCTTCAGAATCAGAATCTGCCTTTTAACAAATACTTAGGCTAATTTGTATGTACATTAAAGTTTGAAATTATTGCTCTACATTATATAGTATAGTCATTTTTAATTTTCAAAAATCAATCACCAGTATGGAGATACCTCAAAGAACTAGGACTGGAAGTCCCATTTGCCCCAGCTATTCCCCTGCTGGGTATCTTCCCCAAAGAATTAAAAGAATCATAATATAGTGATACATGTGGACCCACATTTATAGTGGCACAGTTCGCAATAGCTAAAGCTTGGAAACAGCCCAAATGCCCTTCAACTGGAGACTGGATAAAGAAAATGTGGTTTTTTAATAAAATGGAGTACTACTCAGCCATAAAAAATGAGAAACTAGAGACATTTATAGCTAAATGGATGCACATTGAGGCGATATTCTTAAGTGAAATAAATAGGACACACATGTGTAATACCTAATAGTTTCTCTAGTGTAAGAAACAGAAAATGTAAATAAGGACTAAAAGGTATAATAGATAATGTGAAATAGGAGGAAAAAGGGCAGAGGGGAAGGGGAAGTGGGAGGGGTAGGGGAAAGGAAAGAAGGGAATGGAATTAATATGAGAAAATGACAAAATGGGAACAAAGTCTTTGTAAATAGGGAGGGATGGAGGAGTTTGAAGGGAGGGCAGGGGAATGGGGAAAAAATAAGAACCAAGAGAGATTATGTAAAGGTGCAAATTTCCAATGATGAATGTCATTATATTGTATATCTCAAATGTACCAATAAAATTAATTAATTAAAAAGATCAATCACCAGTACTTTCCATTCATCCATAGGGCTGTCTGAGTTAGCAACTAAAACAAACAAATAAACAACAAAAAACCCCAGAAGACTCCCAATTAGAGTTAGGTTTGAATTTCAAAATAAACAGTGAATCATTCACTTTTTAGTGGAAGTGTGTCTTGGATTTTTATCTGGAAACCCTACTCATCCACATATTCCTGTCCCCACAGTTAGCAAAATGAACCATAAGAAGGAGAAATGGACAGAATGGACTATATGAATGCATTCACACTAAGTTTTGAGAATACATAACAGTATAAAACAGCATGAGAGCAGAACATGTAAATTCTACAGTTTCAAGTACACTGAGTTCTACATAAACATTCCATGTCTCAGATCCCTATAATTTGAAAGATAATAGACTTCTCCTATTAACTGTTCCATAGAGTAATGTTATTTTGTGTTTTTAAGATATACATTTTAATTGCTTTTAATTTTTTTGCAGTGCTGGGAATTGAGCCAGGGTCTTTACAGTGAGTTACACCATCAGTCCATTTTTATCAATTTTTATTTTTATTTTTTGGTACCAGGGATTGAACTCGGGACCTTGTGCTTGCGAGGCAGGTGCCAGAACCACTGAGCTAAATCCCCAGCATCAGCCCATTTTTAAATTTTTAACTTTAAGACAGGGTCTTGCTAAGTTGCTAAGTTGCCCAGGCTGAGTTCAAATTTGTCATCCTCTTGCCGTAGCCTCCTAAAGTGCTGGGATTACTGACATGTGTCACCATACTTGGCTATTTAAATTTGGCCAACAGTATTTTTTTTTCAGTGCTGAGGATAGAACCTAGGGCCTTGGGCATGCTAGACAAGTGCTCTATTCCTGAGCTATAATATTTTTAGCCCATAGAATCTTACTTTTATTTCTTTCAAAATGTTATAAAATGAATCTTAAGTAAATAAAGAAAATATGTGTAACATGAAAATATATGCTGGCTTGCCTCTGGAGAATGCTTCACTTTTTCACAAAGAAAAGAGTTGGTAATATCCAGGAGTCTTAGAAAAATAGCTTTCAAACATTCTGTCTAGGAAAGAGGCAGATTGTATGATATATCAGTCAGAATTAGAAGCATCATGTTCAGAAATTAAAGAAAACTTTCAGTATTCTAAAAAACACACTAATTGCTTTTATGTATAGGATGGCTTAATTCACACTAACATTTTAGCCAATACAAATAAACAAATGTTGCCATGCAACCAAATAGTGAATTTTGGGTGGTTGGGAGAGAGTGTCTTTCTGTTTACAATTCTTAAGAGTAAGGGAATAATCTTTTAGATAAAAACTTCCTGCACAGGTGAGTAAGTAGCAAGCTAATTCCAGTGAAGCTTATGGACAAAATACTTTCAGTTATCAGATTTCCATCAACTCTCATCTTCTGGGCTGATGATGAAATGGGCAGGAACTATCAGAGGAAATCATTGTTCCAAGATGCAGAATATTTTGAGGGATGAATGAGTTCTATGGACTAAATATATATACTTTTTCTCCCACATGTTTTATTTCACATCTGCTGCCATCTTTCAATTCAATGTTTGCAAGGCTCATGCTAGAGGTGAATATTTCTAATAGGTGAATAATGCATCCTAGTTTATTTTATAGATCAGGCCATAAATGGGCCAATTGCAAGTGTTTTTTAAACATTAATTGGAATTGGGGCAAGACATTGTGAGATGATCCTAGAATATCTTGTCTTACCAGAGGTTATGCATCAAAGGCCACTCACTGAATCATGTCAAAAACTCAGGAGCTACTTTGAAGATTCTCCTGCTGCTCAAAGAGGAAACAATTTGAGCATCAATTAGAATAATAAATATAATGGATTGAAATATATGCATTTATTTAGATTGATACTCTAAAACACTGGTGGTGAACCTATGGCATATGTGTTATTTACTTTTCTTTTAAGACAAAAGATGTTAATGTATGAGTTGTTTTTTCTAAACTAAAACCTCAGTATTCGGGTTTAATTGCAGTGTTGGCATTTTGCAATAAATAAGTGGGTTTCAGGTTGCTGTTCAGGCACTTGTCTCTAAAAGGTTTGCCATAACTACTGTAAAAGAACATTAAGGAATCAATTCAAGATTTTGAAAATGAAAATAGAAGGAAATCATTTGCACTTTTTTTGGTCTGGGCCAATCACTCAGTTAAAATGGAAAGGTTTCTCTTTAGAGAAATATTTCAAGTAATAAATGAAGAAGAAATGATCGAGTGTCATCATTTTATCATCTCTGATGAAACAGTACAGCTAGGAAAGGATCCTTATGAAAACAGACAAGTAGATATTTGCCTCCTGATGGCATGCATACAACATCAAACATAAAGTATTCTAGCAAATCTCAAACTAGCCAGGAATGATGATATGCACCTGTAATCCCAGCACTTGGGAGGCTGAGGCAGGAGGATTGCCATGAGTTTCATGCTAACCTGAACTACATAGCAAGATCCTGTCTCAAAAAACAAAACAAGAGAGAAGGTTGTGGAGAGCGGTGTTAGCCATAGAGGCCCCATGTTAAATCTTACCCTCCATCGTATAGAGTAAGAAGACTATGTTATGAGGAACTGCGTCCTTGCCAAATTAGATGTTTACCTCCAGAAATTGCCCTGGAACATGATGAATGTTTTGTAACCCCGAGAAACAAGAAAGCCCATAAGGGTGGGGAATTTCCAAAGAGCTAGAGAACAAGGAAGTAGGTGTCTTTGGATAAGGGTCATGATTAATGACCAAGCTCACCTGTGATATAAAGGGAAGGAGAAAAATAAACAGGCGCTCTCAGTCTCCCTGGGAGCCCTCCCGACTCTATTTCTGTGTCTTTCTTTTTCTTCATCCTCACTCCCCCATTCAGGTGCTGTTCGACAAGTGACGGTGGGCTCCGTCAGAAGGTGAACCTTCTGGGCTGCTGTACCACTTCCCATAGCACCAATGAGCAGAGCTGCACCCAGCTCAGGGGAGGTCAACCTTCTGTGCCACCAAACCACTGCCCCCAGTGCCGAGGAGGTGAACCACACTAGTACCAGCAGCACACACACCCCCGCGCCAAGTTGAAATGAGAAGACACGTAAAGAAGTCTTTTTTTGTTGTTGTTAAATTCTTTTATTGGTACATTTTAGGTATACAACACAATTACATTTCTCATTGGGAATTGTACATTTACACAATGCATCTTGGTTCTTATTTTTTCCCCATTCCTAGCCCTCCCTTCA
>NW_004624797.1:9570020-9595701 GCF_000247695.1 Heterocephalus glaber
CTCAGTACCTTGGTCTGGTGGTCTGGTGTCCTCTGCGTCTTTGTAGTGTGGAACTAGGTGGCTGCTTGTCTGCAGCGGGGCGATTCAGTGTCTTCCGCGCGACTCAGGACACTCAGGACCTTGGTAGGGCATGCACAGACCTTCCTGTGTGCAGCGGGCTGATTCGCCGTATTCTGCGCAACTGGGGACCTCGGTAGGGCATGGGCAGACCTGCCTGTCTGCAGTGGGGTGATTCCTGCTTTTTAAAGATATAGTTTATAGATACACAATTACACATTTAAAGTATAAAATTTAATGGCATTTAATTTTTCTGTGTGACAGTGTCTTGTTATATTGCTGAAGCAGATCTATAACTCCACAGCTCAACTGAACCTCCTGCCATCACTTTCTGAGTTCTGGGACTACAGATGTATGCTACATCATCTGGCTCCAGTGGTACTTACTAATGTCACAGTTACGTGCAACCATCACCAGAGGTGGTGATTATAGCACAATTTCATCACCTCAGAAAGAATTCCCTTACATTTTGGCTACCATCTATTTGTCTTTCCCATGATATGTCCTAATGATAAACACTAATATATTTATTCTCTTTTTAAGTTTGCATAATCTAAACATTTCATAAAATATAAGTTCACAGTTAAGTTATAGATCTTTTGTCTTTTTTCAGTTAACATAAAGAATTTAAATGTTTTTCCATGTGGTAGCATATAGAAGTACTTTAGGTGTGCTTCCATTGACACTCATCAGCTGAAGAACATTTGAGTTAATTGTACTCTGGCCTATTAATAATGTTACAATAAACATTGGTATACAAGTCACTGTGGGAATATATATTTTAAATATTCTCTATATATACCTAAGAATTTTTTAGTCATATGGTTTACTATAGTTTAACTTTGTGAGCTATTGCTAAATCTATTTCCATGATGGCCATAATTTTTAATATTTATTCTAGCTTGGATGAATGTTGAATTTCTCTATATCCTTGCAAAACACTTAAAAATTATACCTAACCTATTATCTCATCATGGTTTTGATGTATATTTCCCTGTATTAGTCCATTTTCTGTTACTATAATGAAATACCCAAACCTAGGTACTTCATAAAGAAAAAAGATTTCTTTGTTTCACAATTTTGGAGGTTCACGAGCATGTGTCAGGATCAGCTAGCTCTGGTGAAAGCTTCGTGGTGGATGGCATCATGATGGGAGCATGAACAAGAGAAATCATATGGCAAGATAGGAAGTCTGTGTGGCCAGAGAGAGGACATACTTTTATAAGAATCTCTTGAAAACACAAAGTGAAAAAAGGAAGGGACAATCTGCACTTCCTCCCTGGGTCCTGACTCATGGCTCACAAGAAAAAGGGGACTCTAGAGGCTTTCAGGGACAAATGCAGCTGTGGAACAGATTGTTGGATGCTGTTTGCTGCAACAGCTGGAGAGTGACTCTAATCCAAGCACCTGCCATATCCCCTGGAGAGAGTGGTCAGAGACCATTCCAGGGAAGGACTGACTGAACCTGGGACTCAGAGCAGCCACAGGTTGGCTTCAGTTCAGGGGTCTCAGTGTTATGCTTCCACAGTGACTGGATGAAAAACAGCTATTGGAGACAGCTGTGGTCAGGGAGCTGTGGTCAAGCGGACAAGAGACCACCTGTGGTGTTTAAGCTAAAGGACACAAGACCCACCCCCACAGCCAGAGGCTAGGCTCAGCCTGAATCACAGTGAATGTGAAAGCCACAGAATTACCACTCTTACCTTAATCCTACTGCCTGCTGTTGACTGCATCCAGCCTGGATCTGGGATCTGACTTTCTTCTTTATTAAATAGAATGAACAAGGAGAGCACGTCTTGAATTGGACACTGCCTCAAAGTTGCAGACTCTGGAAGAAAACCACATGTTTGAAATTACAGAGAAATTTCTTGTTTTCTTTTTTTTTGTTTTTAAGTTGAAAAAAATTTTTGGAGTGTGTATATTCTTTTTTTAAAATAAATTTTATTTTATTTTATCCCATTCCCCCCTCAAGCCCCCTCCCTTCCCTACATACAGAAGCTTTGTTTCCATTTTTTCCTTCTAAGTTCACTTTTTTCTTCCTTCCTTTCTCCTCCATGTACATTCTTTTTATTGTTTTGTTTTTGTGTTCTCTTCTCTTTATCTCCCTTTTTTTCTTCATCAGTTTACTGAGGTTTTTGAAAATTTTTTTTGTCCTTGTCCCTTAATTATTTTCTTTCTTCCTTCTTTTTTTTCTTTATTTTTCTCTTCTCCCTTTTAATTTTTTCTTGCTTTATTTATTCATTTTTATTCTCTATATAATTCCTTTATTTTTCTTTCTTTTACTTTCATCTATTTCTTGCCAGTTTTTCTCTTACCTTAATTCTATAAACATCCTCCTATTCTCCAATAAGATCCTTTGTACCACTTCTCTCTCCTCTTTCTCATATCACAGAGTTTAAAGTTTCAAAGTTTCCTTTTGCATTTCCTCATTCCCAAACCTTATATCTTTAATAGTATGACCATAAAGCTTCATTAATCTTATTTTTTTTGGTATGGGGGATCAAACTCAGGACCTTGAACTTGTGAGGCAGGTGCGGTGCCACTGAGCTAAATCCCTGGCGCTTTTATTAATCTTTTGATACTTAGTTAACTCTGTAAAATTCCTGTTGAATTCTTTTCTACCATTAGTGGAGAAATAGCTGTCGCATTTAGTATATATTAGCTGTAAGTCAATACCTGGGTTGTCTTAATGTTTACACCATAATTGTGGATTTCTTCTCTAGAATTAAGGGTGGTACATATTATGGTATGTTAATATCTAGTTTGTCTTAGATGATACTAACTGTAGCGGATTTGCTTGATATGAACAAGGTCACATAATTGTCACTATTTTTCTGTAAGCCAACGCTGTGACATTAACAATTCTAGAGTATATTCTAGAGAACTCGGCTGCTGGACCAAGTACACTGCATTCTACCCTCTCAAATTAACCAAGGTGGTCAGATCTTCGGCCTGTGGCAAAGGATTATAGTTAGCCACACCCAAAGTACATCACTGAAAAGCAACTAAAAAGATCTCTATACTAGCAACAAAGTCTTTAGACTATAAGCATCCACACACCTCAGGACAAAACAAACAAACAAACAAACACAATAGAAACATGAGAAGGCAAGGCAACAGAAATGCCTCCCAAAACTCCCAGGTCCCTAGAAGCCAATCCACAGGGCACCAAAAGGTAGAATAGCGAAAGCCACACACCTGAATTAGTCAAAAGGATAACAGAGGGGATTAGGAAACAGTTCAAAGAGATACTCCATGGGGTTAGAGAAGATGTAACTAAACAGATAATGAAAGTAATACCCCAAAAGGTGCAGGAGGTTTCAAAAGATACTAATAAAAAGCTAGATGAGTTAAACAAAACAATACAAAATGACCAGTTTAACCAAGAATTAATTAGAGTCCATGAAAAGATTTCAATTAGAAATCCAGGAGATTAAAAATCATATGGAAAGTATGGGCAGCAGAATTGATGAATGTGAGGACAGAACTTTAGAACTAGAAGACAATGATACTCAAAGACACTTCACAAACAAGATACAGTGGACCCTTGACTTACGAACTCAATTCGATCACGAAGTCTGATTGTAACTCAAGTTGGTCAGTTGAAGGCTCAGGCTCCCCTACATAGCCTTCAAAGTCTCTCTCTTATATACAGGCAGATCTCAGTGTCCTTAGAGAAACATTGGCCCAGGATTTCACAATTAACCCCACACAGGAAAGGATGTTGTAATGTTCCTTCCAGAACTCTTTAAGGGTTAAATCTGTATCTGAGACCATCTGGAAGCACAAGTGGCCGGCATTCATGACAAAACTCAAGACTTTGCTAGTAAGTTAAAACTAAAATTCCAGGGCCAGGGATGTAGCTCAGTGGTGTCATGCCTGCCTGACAAGTGTGAGTTCCTGAGTTTGATCCCCAGTACCACACACACACACACACAAACTAAAATTCCGTTGTAACTTGGGTCATAACTCAAGTTGTTTATATGCCAATCTAGTTGTAACTTGAGTGTCCACTGTAACACAAATAATGGATCCAACAATTGTTAGATGATCCAAAGAAGATTAATCTAAGAATAATTGGAATAAGCGAAAAATCAGACGACAACACAAATCTCATAAAATTGCAGAAAACGTCCCAAATATAGGAAAAGAAATAAACGTAGATGTAGCTGAGGCATATAGAACCCCAAATAACCATGACCAAAAGAGAATCTCTCTGCACTACATTATACTCAAAGCACCTAAAGTTCATCTCAGAGACAAAATTCTTAAATGCCGTTAGAGAAAGGCAATATCACATTGGAATTACAGCAGAGCTCTCTCCATAAACCCTAAAGGCCATGAGGGCTTGTAGTGATGTGTTTTAAGTTTTAAAGTATAATAACTTCCAACCCCAACTTATGTATCCTGCAAAACTTTCCTTTAAAACTGATGGTGAAATAAGGTATTTTCATGACAAGGAACACCTCAAGAAATTCATGATCACCAAACCAGGATTGCAAAACATTTTCAAGGATAACTTACAAAGAGAAAATAAAGGAAGTAATGCCAGTAAGTCAAAAAGAATGAATATACTTGGCAGGATGAGTGAATAGGTAAAAGGGAAAAAATAAGGAAATCAGCAACAGGAAAATAAAGCAATGACAGGAATAAGTCATTACCTCTTAGTAATACCTTTCAATGTGAATAGTCAGTGTGAATTCTCCAAACAAATGACATAGATTGGCAGAATAGATCAAGAAAGAAAACCCAACAATATGTAGTATACAAGAAACACATTGAATTAAAAAAGAAACTCACAGATGAGAAAAAAATCAAAGGATGGAAAACAATATTCCATGCAAAGGGGAACCTGGAAAAAAGCAGAAGTTGCTATCCCAATCTCAGACAAACTGGATTTCAAGCCAAGACTGGTGAGAAGAGGCAAATAAGGTCACTACATATTGGTTAAGGGAACAATTCAACAGGAAGAGCTAACAAATATATACCCAACTTCACTAAACAAACACTGATGGACAGGAAAAATCAGATGAACACCAATACAATTGTAATGAGTGACCTCAATACCCTACTGTCACAAAGAGACAGATCAACTAGACAAAAAGCAACAAATAAATATGTTCAGATCATAGTGTAATGAAACTAGAAGTCAGTGGCAAAAGACAAACTGCAAACACACGGAAATTAAATAATATCCACTTGAATAATCAGTGAGTCACAGATGAAATTAAAGAAGAAATTAGACAGTTTCTACAAACAAGAAATAGCTAGTATGACACATTGGAACCTATGGGACACAATGAAAGCAGTCCTAAAAGGAAAGATTATAGCAGTGAATTCCCACATCAGAAAAACAGAATGAACTCAAATAAATAACCTAATAATGTACCTCAAGGTCTTAGAAAAATAAGAACAATCCAAACCCAAAAGTTATTCAAGGAAGGAAATTATAAATATCAGAGCAGAAATTAGTGAAATTTAGACTAAAATAACAATACAAAGAATCAATGAATTGAAGAGTTGGTTCTTTGAAAGATTAACAAAATAGACAAACCCTTAGCTAATCTTACCAAAATAAGGAAAGAAACATACTAAGTGGCCAAAAACTGAAAGCTTCCACTCTAAAATCAGGAACAAGACAAGGATGTCTGCTATTACCACTCCTGTTCAATATAATTCTTGAAACATTAGCTAGAGCAATTAGACAAGAGAAACAAATGAAAGGAATATGGATAGGAAAGAAAGAAGTTAAATTAACATTATTTGTGGATGACATGATCCTCTCCACATAAGACCCCAATCAAAATACCAGTAGCATTCCCTAGAGAATTAGGATTAGCAATCCTAAAATTCATATGGAACCAGAAGAGACCTAGAGTAGCAGAAGCAATTCTAAGCAACAAGGACAAGGTGGGGGCATCACAATCCTGGACTTTAGGTTACACTACAAAGCTACAGTGATAAAAACAACATGGTATTGTTATCAGGTAGCTTGCTTCTACAAAGTGGCTCACCAACTAAACAACCATTAAAAGGTTTGGGGTTGTTCGGCCTCTCCTAGAGTTGGCTTCCAGGTTCTTCTCATCTTGAACAAAGAAGTGAATGAAACAAGCAAAAAGCAGTGGCAAAGTTTATTCAAGAAAGTAAAAGTGAAGAGTAGGAGAGGAACTGGCTCTTCAGAGAGAGCTTGGGCTGAGTAAATATAAAAAGAGGGTAATAGCAAAGATAAAAGTACACACTGTGGAAATCAGTGTGGAGATTTCTCAAAAAACTAAAACTAGAGGTTCCATCTGACCCAGGTATTCCCCCTCTTGGTATCTTCCTGCAAGAATTAAAAGCATCATGCCCCAGCAATATATGCACACCCATGTTTATAGCGGCACAGTTTGTAATAGCTAAATCTTGGAAACAACCTAAATACCCATCAACCGATGAATGGATAAAGATGTTTTGTTTTTTAATACAATGGAGTACTACTCTGCTATAAAGGATGAACATCAGACATTTATAGCTAAATGAGTGCACCTTGAGACCATATGCTTTCTCCTGGTTCCTCATCACAGCCTTTGTTTTATATTGTCCAAATCTCAAGGAAACCCATGAGAACTTCCGTATCTGGTGAGAGGTGGTGCTGGGATTACATGTCTCAGGCTGATGTCAAGTCTAGGCCATCCTGTTGAAAACCTGCTTGAGTTCTCACAAGAACTCTATGCATAGCAATTTTTTTTTTGCACCAGGGATCGAACTTGGGACCTTGTGCTTGTGAGGCAGGCAGTGGAACCCCTGAGCTAAATCCCAGGCCCACAAGAACTCTATGTGCTGGGCTTTGGGAACTGTTCTGTGCAGTGTTTGGGATCTTGTAATTAACAGGTCACACCTACTTCCCCAGCCAGTTTTTGCCATGCCCTAATCTCCTATCTCAGTATTAGAAAAAATAAAAATAAAAGGAACAACCAGACTTATGGATCAATAGAACAGAATAGAGGATGTAGAAACAACTGTAGGCCCACTCAGCTACCTTATCTTTGACAAAGGAGCCAAACATGTTCACTGGAGGAAGGATAGCTTCTAACAAATGGTGTTGGGAAAACTGGCTATCTATTGACATGCCAAAGATTTAATCTAGACCCATATCTCTCATCATGCACTAAACTAAAATCAAAATGTATGAAAGATCTAAACATTAGAACAGAAACAATCTGTTGGAAGACAAAATAGGTGTAACTCTTGAAGACATAGTGTAGGCAAAGACATTTTGAACAGAGCCCTGGTTGCAGAAGAAATAATACCAAGAATGAACAAATGGGATCACATAAAGAGTTTCTGCAAACCAAGGGAAACCACCTACAGAGTGAAGAGATAACATACAGAATGGGAAAATTTTTTTTGTCAGCTAACTCTCAAAGGACTAACCCTAACCCTAACTCAATGAGGAAAAGGATTGTGATGGTTGATTGATTATGTCAACTCTAGAAGTTTGGTTAAAAGAAGTTTAACTAAATTGGCTCAGCAATTCCATTCCCTAGGGTGTGGAGGACTTGCCTTAGGATCTGAAGGACCCGCCCTAGGACAGCTCATCACCTGGATGGTATAAAGGGGAAATGAGGAAGGATGGATCTGTTTCTGTTTCTTCAGAGGAGCTCCAGTGTTCGCCTTCACCTTGGATGTGATCTCCTGGCTTCCGGTGCAGACTCTTTGGCTTCTGGTGCAGATTCCTTAGCCTTTCGGTGTAGACTCTTCAGCCTTCCAACGCAGACTCGTAGGCCTTCTGATATGGACTTGAATGGGACACTGCAATGAGCTACAGACCTTTGACTAAATCACTGGGTCTCCAGTGTGCTTCTGCACTCTTCCTCATCTGACTTTGTGGCTGGCTATGGTAACCCAGTATTGTAAATTCATATATATTTGTGTATCTTGTTATATCTTTCTCTAGTAAATACTGACTGATACAAAGATTTATAAAATAAACCATTATGGGCCATAATAGACATGAAGAATTTTTTTCAGTTAGCCTCCTGCAGGAGCTCTCATTATAAGGAACTGAGCAGATAGCTACTTCTTTCTCTGAATCAGTTGTATGGGAAAAGTGAAAAGTTGGCTGTCCATTACTCTTGAGAACGGACACTAATTCATGAGAACAGATCACATGGCTCCACTTTGCCCAGGATTTCCTTCAAACTCTATCAGTCATCTGTGGAATCTTACCACTCAGATGAGACCTTAAAAGTTATCAAATCCATCTGCCCATTTCATGCTTGGACCTTTGTTATGATAAATGACCATTATGCCTGCATCAGAAATGCTAAATTTTGTTTTGTTTTGTTTTTGAGACAGTCTCACTGTGTAGTTCAAGCTGGTCTTGAACTCATTGTGTAGCCCAGGCTGGCCTGGAACTCACAGCATTCCTCCTGCCTCAGCCTCCCAAGTTCTGGGATTACAGGCATGCGCCACCATACCTGGCCAGAAATACTAGATTATAAGGGATAGAGAACACAAACCCTGCTGACTTAATCCTTAAAAGTGGATCTGGATTCAGAAGTTGTTTGACACAGAGGCTCAAAAATGGCACCAAAGTCAGATTAGTTCTACCTATGCTTTGTGAAGGTTTTCTTAATTTTAACTTGCCTCTCCTTTGGCTGGAATATGGCTGCTCACAGCTGCATGGCTCCCTGTTTCTCTGAGCACATGCAGAAGAGAGAGTTGCCCTGAAACTCCTATAGAATATAAAAGAAAAACTTTTCCAAAATTCTCAAGGAAATAACTATTCCCATTTCCCTCCATTGGGTCATAGCCACAGCCAACCAATATTGGGAACGGGATTATGCAGATTTATTTAGATAGGAATTATGCTAATTTGCTTATATTAGAATCATATGTTCCTGGAGGGGGCCAGGTTAGGGACATGGCCACCAAGGAAAGGGAGTGAACACTGGGGTGACTACCACAGGGGCTGGCACAGGTCTTGGTTTCACCATTGAAAACACCACAGCAATCTCCATCCCCAAGATGCAATTGCCTTCCCCACTGCACAACTCCAGGTATAAGGAAGTATTTCCATATCTTCCTCTGAATCTACTTCCCTGTTCTCGTCAACTCAGAGCCTCAATGTTTTTGTTTTTTATTAGTATATATTTGTGATAGATAATAATTACATTCATCTTAGAGAATTGGTACATATACATACTGCATCTTGATCATTTTTACTCTACACCCCTAACACTCCCTTTTTCTTCCTTCCCCTGATCCACTTTCCATTTCCTCATAATTTACTTCCTTGTTTCCTATCTCTCTCTTTTATTTTTCTCCTTAAATTGTTTAAATTTTGACTCTCTCATATTAGCGAAACCATGCAATATTTAGTCTTCAGTGTCTGATTTACTTCCCTTAGTATTATGGGCTCAAGATCTACTTGTTTTCCTACCAGTGGCTCCAATTTAAATCTTTATGGCTGAGTAGTGCTCCTTTGTTTTTACTGTGTATGTCACATTTACTTTATCCATTAATCTATTGATGGGCATATAGCCGGCTTTCATAATTTAGCTATTGTGAATTTTAATGCTATAAACATAGATGTGCTTGTATCACTGTAATATGATGTCTTTAATTCAGGAAGGTGCCCAGGAGAGATAATACCTGGGTCAAATGGGATTTCTATTTTTAGGTGTTTTTTTTCTTTTCTTTTTTGGTACCGGGAATTGAACTCAGGGACTCGTGCTTGTCAGGCAGGCACTGTGCTGCTGAGCTACATCCCCAGTCCTTATTTTTAGTGTGTTGAAGAATCTCCATATTGATTTCTGTAGCATTTATATTAGTTTACATTTTACCAACAATATAGAAGGGCTCCTTTTTTCCCACAACCTAGACAGCTTTTGTTTTTTATCCAGTCCTTAATGATAGTCATTCTTTCTGGAGTAAGATGGAATCTCAGTGTTGTTTTGATTGTGTTTCTTTAATGGCCAAAGATGCTGAGCACTTTTTCATGTACTTACTGACCAGTGGCTCCATCTTGCCATGCTGTCGCTCTCGGACCCTGGCTGCTTCTTGCGATTTATTATTCTGGATATGCCTCCTTCCTCAGCAGGGTCTCTTCTGCTTGGATCTTACATGTCTTTATTGCATTCACTAACGCAAAAACTGATTGACTGTCCTGGAGAGATTCTTCTATTCTTAAATTCACAGTATTGAGATTTGTCTTCTTTCTACCCTGCTTGAGGTTTCTTCTCCAGGAAAAGTTCTGAACTTGTATCAGATAGTGGCTATGTGACAGAACCTGTCTAGTCTTCCTCTGTAAAATGAAAACGACTGTCCTAATCCATTTCCCAAGGACTTGTCCTGCCGTACAACTCTGTGGCTCTCAGCCAGATGATTAGAAGTGACCTTAGATGTGTGTGTGTGGGGAGGGAGGTTTGAGTGAAGTTCACCAAGCTTTGTGGAGTTTGAGAGAAGCTTTGCATTTTTTCCTGCATTGGGCTCACACCAATTTGGTCAACTAGTTCATCTGTGGCCAAAGATGAATCCCTATTCCTACTCCTCCCTTCCCTGATGTAGAGCATCTGTGCACTTGGCTAGTCCAGGGACTGCAAGCCATCATTAGACTGGATAGTTGATCCAGTTGTGTGTGCAGCTGTCTCCTTCTGGCCCCTTTTCAGAGCCCCTGGAGGGCATGAAAAGAGCTAGAAGGAGAGGGTGCCAAGGTGCCCACTGCTCTGGTGGGCCGGGGCACCCCTGCCTTGGGGGGAGGCAGGCCTGCACATACACATAGCCCCCTACTACTGAGGGGTGTGACCTTCAGGATCTCTCTGCCTCTTCTGAGTCTACTCTCTGGCCTCTCACCTCCTCCAAGCTGGTAGTGGGAGCAAAACAGAGACTAAGAAGTTAACTGGGGGCTCACCACCTCAGGTCTGAGGGCAAGGGGTAGGCACTGGAGCCTAACTCGGTGCTTAGACCACTCCAGGGAAAACAATGTCCATCTGAGAAGCTCCACTCTTCTCCCTGATCCCCCATGGGGCAGAGTGAACAGTGGCAGCTCCTAGTGGAGGAGGAAGCCCAAGACTGCTCCTCTAGGCCAAGTGAACTTTAATCCGAGTGGTTCCATGTGGCTGGGGGTGGGAGGCAAGGATGTTCCAGGTAAGGAAGCACCCTGGCCTCCTGCTCCTTTGTACAGTGCAGACTCCAGAGTCCCCTTTACATAGGAGAGCACTTGTCCCTGCTCTGAGGTGTGTGCTATCAGCTCTCAGTCCAGGGATGGCCAGACTTGGGGTAGGGCAGCAAAAGTGGGAGGTGGCCGAGCTGGGGAAGAAGGTAGGTGGGCAATAACAGGACTAGTTGTCAATGTTTTTATTTTTTTTTTGATAACATGCCTTGGACATCCAAAGGGGAGCTTTTTGACCCCTGGGGCACTGGCGGGGACGTCCAGGTGTTAGAAGTCTCAGATATAGCTTTGTTAGAGACAAGTTGTCTGCAATTTGTCAGTTCTGTAATTGCCAAGCAAGCTGGTCATTTCAAATCCCCCCTGGCTGCTGTCACTTGGCCAGGTGGGAGCAGAAGTGACCATTCATCTGGCCTTGGTCCTACATGCTTAGGAGCCCAGGCAGCAGCTGGATAGAGGGCGCTGGGATGGGGCAGAGACCAGTTGCCAGTTGTTGGAACTGTCGCCTGATCCTGGTAGCATGGGGGACACTTGGTTGGGCACAGGCACTGGACTCTCAAGGATCCAGCAAGGACTGCTTTGGGAATCTAGGGGGGTGGGTGTGTATTGAATGTCAGCTTGGTGCCCTCACCCCACTCTGTACTTTGAGCCTCAGTGATCTCTCACTGACTCCTTTTTCTTTGCCTTAGGATCTGCAGGAAGTGGCCAAAAAGGAATTCCAGGAGCAGCTCATGGGTGCTAATAGGGAACAGCAAGGAGCTGAGTGCCCTGCTGGACTTTGATGCAGTGTGAATTTTCTGTGGCATCTTGAGATTCTGATGAGTTTTGCAAAGAAAGAAAGGAAAAGGAGAAGAGAGGGAGGAAGGAGAGAGAGTTGATGTGGCGATAAGGTAGCTTTGAGCTGGAGATTTTGGGCTGGAATGCAGCTTCCTGGAATTGGACATCTGAACTTCAATGTAATGGCTGGATTTGCAGATTTAAAACTATAATGCTAGAGCAATCATTTTATTTATCCAGTCAAAAGGAAAACAGTGTAATAATGAACCACCTTTTGACCCTTACGTTTATTAGACATTTAGGAATTTGGAATTTTATATAAAAACCTTGATTTTCTCTCAGATTCCTTTCCATTGTCCCCAAGATGTGGTTGATATAGTTCATGATACTGGAAAGATGTCAGTTATAAATAAGAAAGCTAGTTCAGAACTAGTTTCTAGCCCTTAAAGCTATGCACATTTATGTTAAGATCACTGTGTAATTTTTTTGACATGGGAGATAATTTAATGATTTAAAAATATGGGCTAAGCCTGGTATGGTGCATGCCTGTAATCCAGGCACTTTCGGAAGCTGAGGCAGGAGGATCACAAATTGGAGCCCAGAGTGGGCAATTTAGAACTTAGGGAGAATCTGCCTCAAATAAAGATAAGAATAAAAATAAAAATAATAAAGGTCCAGGGATGTAGCTCAGTGTGAAGGCCCTGGGTTAAATCTCCAGTACCACACACACACATACACACATGCCCATACATGCACGTGTACACACACAGCTGAAAGCGAAGGCTCACTGCCCTTACTTTCATTTATTTATTCATTCATTTATTGCAGTGCCAAGGATCTAACTCAGGGCTTCCCACAATGTAGTCTATTCACTGAGTTGCATTCCCAGTGCATCCTGTTTTTACAATGGGTTGAATTTTCCTTTTGTAAAATAACTTAAAAAAAATTTTTTTTTTTAATACCGGGCATTGAACTCAGGACCTTGCGCTTTCGAGGCAGGCGCGGCACCACTGAGCTAAATCCCTGGCCCTCAAAATAACTTTTTAAAGCTCATAATTTTTATAAACATTTCAGAAACAGAGTCCACTTTTAAAATGTCATAAGGAAGATGTGAGAATTAGTGTTTAGCACACTATCTGGAATTTATTAAGCATTTTATGCTCATTTCCTTTGTACTTGTTCCACAAAATGTTACAATTACTTTTTTACCTAAAAGGATGTTAACTACTCTTTAAAAATTTGGATGCTCTTTTGAACAGCACCTGTTTTTAATTTCCATGTCCTGAACCAGATGGACCCGATATCATTTTGTGTGTGTGTGTGTGTGTGTGTGTGTGTGTGTGTATTTGTGTGTGTTAAGGACTGAACCTAGGGCTTGGGAATGATAAACTTGCCCTCTGATATTCAGCTATGTTATCATTTTTTAAATGTTCAGCAAGAGGTTCAAGTCAGAAAAACTAAACTCTTTAAAAATAGGAATCATTGTAAAAGTTCACTGCATCAAAATTTTTAGTAGTTCTTTGTTATTTTAAGAACTCTTTCTTGGGCCAGGGATTTAGCTCAGTGGTTTCGCCGCCTGCTGCACAAGTGCAAGGACTTGAGTTCAATCCCTGGTACCAAAAAAAAAAAAAAAAAAAAAAAAACTCTTTCTTTTCATGATCGCTAGCTATAATCCTGTCTTCTACATCTGATATTCCATGCTCACATTGGCTTATTCTGCTGTGTATACTTTCAGTGGATATGAAATTTTTAACCTCCTGGATATCTGTTTAAATCTGTTTCATGGATTCCATTTCTTTCCTTTGTTGGGCGTTCATAGTTTCCATCGTTATCCTAAGCGCCTCTATTTTTTTTTAATCTCTATCTGCTCTAGAGTCACTAACCATGTCTTCCCTTATGCTCACCATCTCTGTAGTTATCTGAGAAACTATTTCTGATTTGATTTTTTTCTAGAGCCTCATTCATCTGTTTTGTTACTTCTCCTGTTACTTCAGAGAGTCCAGGTAGGTGGGTTTCAAACTGTTCCACCTCATGGCCAACTGGCTTTGCCTTTGATGAGCTGGAAGTTTGGGGTTGCATCTTGCTTAAGTGTCTTCTCATTTTCTGTATATTTTTTTCAAAAATTTTTTAGGATTTGGAAATTTCTAGAGGAACATTTAGGCAACCTAGGTTCTCACAGAATGCAGATTGTTAGAAGAGAGGATGCTTCAGTTTATAAAATCTTTAAAAGGGACAGGATATTTACCTCATGTCTTAGTTACGTTTTTCATTGCTGAGGCAAAATACCTGACATCCAAAGTTAAAGGAGGAAAGATTTATTTACCTCATGGTTTGTAGAGGTTTCAGTCAATAAATGGCTAGCTCCAAGGGAGGGTGGCACATGGCAGAGGGACAACAATTCAGGGCAGCAGAAGACAGCAAAAGCAACAAGGGGAACCAACAAGCAACCTTAACAGCGTCTTTTTGCCCCTTTCATACTCTATCTAGGCTACAGGGATTAGGTTGATGTCAAACTAATCAGTGGACTGATTTAGTAATGACACTCCCTGAATCCCAGCATCACACACTCTAGATTCAGCCACCTCTGAAAAAAAGGCATCACCTCATTCACATGAGGCTTTGTGGGTACATCTATATACAAGCCATAACACTTTATATGGTAGTTATGAAATCTAAATGAACTTATGTATGTCAGAATCCATAAATGTTAGTTCCTTCTGTGACATACTTTTGTTTTCTTTTATTCTAACATCTTTATTTTGAGAGCAAAAATCGTGATTTCCCAACCTGTATTCTGAGCTACTTGGGATGCTGAGATAGGAGGATCACTTGAGCCCAGGAGTTGGAGGCCAGCCTGGGCAACCTTGTCTCCCAGTGAATGAATGAATAAATGAATAAATTAAATGATTTTATTTAACATATTGAATTGATACTTAAACCTATATGTCCAGTGCTATTAAATGGGAATAATTATTTTAATGTGGCTATTATGTCATAATATGCTTTTTTGGGATAGAACACAGTATATACTTGGTGCTTAATGCATATAATTATTTAGTGTTTATGCAATAACATACCAGCTATCCTGAACCAGAAATCTTCTCTGTTATGGTGATATGACTATATCTTACTCTATCCACTTCCTTGATTCATTGTTGTGAAAATATTCCTCCCTTAATATTTTATCTTTTCCCAATGTAGAGTCCTATACTTTCAGATGTTTGTACTCTTGTTCTTGAGATGTTCTCTTAGAAATCATTTCACCTATTTTATTCATAAAATATTTAGTAAAATTCCAACATATTGTAATCACTGGAACTAATTGGGCAAAACAAAAAGGACCAGACCACATCCTCCAAGCGGAAGAAGTGGTCAATCTGGGGAATCAGATTGGTCAATCAAGTGGTCAATCATGGGGAAAACAGCTTATTGTAGTATAGAGTAAGTCTTATAATACAGATGGACCAGAAAATAGTGAAAGCACAGAAATAGAAGCAATATTTGCTTCTGAAAACTTCAAGGTATAGTTCATACTAATAAAAATGATAATTTGTTGTGTAATACAAGAAGCAGATGATTTATGTCTGAAAACATCTCCCATTACAGGAATGATCTTGGTCAAGTGAATTACACTTTCTAGGCATTACATTTCTCATATTTAAAGCAAAAGTTGGAACAAGATCATGGTATCCAAAATGTTTCATAGAGTGTCACTAATGTCCAAATAAAGATCTCTGTGGTTAAATATATTTGTATACAGTGTTACTAGGTTAAGCAAAGTTAAACAGATTCATTGAATGGCCTTGCCATCTCAGTCAAAAATAGCCACAATTCTAAACTCTCTATTCTCTTCCATTAATCTATGTATCTATATTTCTTATAAAACTACCCTATCTTGAAAAGTGTAACTTTATAAATAAATCCTGAAATCAAGGTTAGTGTCTTTTAATTTTGTTATTCTTTTTCAAAATTGTTTTGTCTATTCTAGATTCTTTTGCAAGAAATTTAGAGTCAGTTTTTAGTTTTTATAAGAAAGCATCTAAGAGTTTAGTTGGTGTTGTGTTGATCCTATTGATCATTTTGAGAAGAATTGACATTTTCATTTTACTGAGTCTTCCAAACCATTAGTATAGCATTTCTATTTTAATTTTCTCTTAGTAATTCTTTGTAATTTTCAATGTACAAATGTTGTTCATTTTTCATCAAATTTATCACAAAATATTTTATATTTTATGCTGTTTTAAATATTTGAAAATTTAAAAATCCAACTATTTATGACTAATATATTAAAAATACAATTGATTCCTATCTATTGACTCTATATATTGTAACCTTACTAAACTCACTTATTAGTTGTAGCTTTTGTTGCACAGTGTAGAAAGTTTTCTATTTGGACAGCATGTTGTTCGTGAGTAATGGGGGCTTAAGGTTTTCCTTTACAATCTGGATGCCTTTTTTTCTTGCCTAATTTCACTGGCTAGCATTTCTTCTCTTTAGTATAATCCTGCTGAATACATGTGAGTGGTTAAGAGTGGATAGCCTTACCTTGTTTCTGATGTTAGGGGAAAAGCATTCAGTCTCTCATTAATAAGTGTAATGTTAGCTGTAGGTCTTTTGAAGCAATCCTCCACCTTCTATTCCTCATTTGCTAAGAGATTTAATCAAGTATGGATGATGCATTTTGTCAAATGTTTTATCTGTGTTTTTAGAGATGATTATAGGATTTTTCTTTATTTTGTTAACGTGGTGAATTGCAGTGACAGATTTTGATTTTAAACCCACTTTATATTCCTCAAAACCCTTGTAGTCATGATAAAAGATCTTTTTTTATATGTTTATATGTTAGATTCAATTTGCTAAAATTTTGTTAAGTTTTAAATTTAACTTCTTCAGGGGCATTGGTCTTTAGTTTTTTGGGGGATATCTCTGATTTTGGTATCAGGGTAATGCTTATGGGATGATTTGGGAAGTATTCTCTTATTTTCTGGAAGAGATTCTACAGAATTATAATTATTTCTTCCTTAAATGCAGTAAAGTCTAGGCCCAAATTTTGTTTGTGAGAATTACAAATTAATTTTTGTATAGTTATGAGACTATTTCTATTATTGATTTCTTCTCGAATGAGCTTTGTCATTTTATATATTTTAATTAATTTATTTATTTTTGGTACCGGGAGTTGAACTCAGGACCTTGCACTTGCCAGATAGGTGCAGTACCACTGAGCTACATCCCTGTTCCTATATTTTTAGAAAGTAGTTCAGTTGTCCATTTTACTGAAGTTGCTAAATTTACTGGAATAAAATTGTTGATATTATTTCCTTATTTTAACCTCTGTACTAGTTTTCTATTTCTGGAACAAATTTGTATAAGTTTTGTGGCTTAAATCAACACATATTTATTATCTCACAGACTTTGCAGGTTAGAAATTTGGACACAGCCTACGTGGTTTCTCTGTTCAGGATCTCTCACTACCTGTTATCAGTGTTACCAAGACTAGAATCTCATCTGAAGACTTATATGGGAAAGGACCTATTTCTTAGCTTATATAGTTGTTGACAGAACTCAGTTTCTTGTGGGTTATTGGACTGAAGACCTTATTTACTACTGGCTGTTGGACAGAGGTTGTCCTCAGTTACTTGCCACATTGTCCTCTCCAATATGGTAGCTTGCTTCATTAAATCTAGCAACAGAGACATTGAAGCAAGATGACTTGTCATTAGCCTAATCACAGATGTCATATTTCACTACCTTTTCTGTACTGCATTGGTTAAAAGCAAGTCACTGGGTCAGCCTACACTCAGTGGGAAGGGGCTTATACAAGGGCACAAATACCAGGAGACTGGGGTCATTAGGGATCATCTTAGATTCTACCTGCCACAATATCCGTAGCATTTATAATTAAGCTCCCCATCTTATTCCTGATATTGGTTAATTGTGTCTTTATTCCCCTGATCAATTTGGCTATGAGTTTATTTATTTTATTGACATTCTCAAAGAACCAGCTTTTCTTTTAGTATTTTTGTTTTCAGTGTGTTTGGTTTCAATGTGTTTTGAATCCCAGACATAGAAGGTCAAATATTATATGATTTTACTTATATTAGGCACTTAGAATAGGCATATTCATACACACTGAAAGTAGAATAGTGGTTACCAGAGACTGGAAGAAAAGGGGAGAAGGGGAAGTGATTATTTAGTGGGTTTCAATTTGAGATAATGAAAAAGTTCTGGAAATTAATAGGGGTGATGGTTGCAAACATTGTGAATATACAGTATTTAATGTAACTGAATTGTACATTTAAAACGACTTTAAAATAGTAAACTTTATGCAATGTGTATTTTACCACAAAACAACCATGACCACAAAAAATAAGGTGCCAGAATTAGTCTCTATCTCATAGAGTGCTGGGCTTAAATGAAATAATTTGAGTGAAGTGTTTGGCACAGTGCTGGGCTCATATAGAAAATTTAAGAAAGAAAGGATAAATGTGGCTCGCGGCGGCCGCGATGGCGGCGGGAGGTTCGATTGTCGCCCGTTGGCCGCGAGGCGCTGCGCTAGGTGGCCGCCATTGCAGTTTATTTTCACTTGCTTTTTAAAGAAAGAAAGCTCATGGTGCAGATTGTTATTTCCAGTGCGGGGGCTGAAGGCCTGGCAGAATGGGTGCTGATGGAGCTACAGGGGGAGATCGAGGCTCGCTACAGCACTGAATTAGCTGGAAACCTCCTGGGAGACCTACATTACAACCACTGAGGGAATTCTGGTGCTGATCCTGGGGCATCATATCCTGTATGGGAAAATCATCCACCTGGAGAAGCCTTTTGCAGTTCTTATCAAACACACTCCTGGGGAACAGGACTGTGATGAGCTTGGCCACGAGCCTGGCACCACCCGGTACCTGGTGACAGCACTCATCAAAGACAAGATCCTTTTAAAAACCCGCCCCAATCCCATTATCACCAACGTCCCCAAGAAAGTATGAAGGAACCCCGGATTTTCCCTAGAGAGCGGCCAACTCCTTGGACTCGTGCACCACTGCTACCTCGAGGACGGCTTGACAGTTCCCTAGGACCACAGGGAGTCCTGTTCTGAACACAGGCCACCCATTAGGCATGAACTCGGATCCTTTCCTTATGGCAGCCAGTTCTCTTGGTGGAAATCTGGCCCCATTTCCAAGGAACCCATCTTTTCCATCTTCATCAGGCTCATTGGCTTCAAATCCAGCACCTTTTCCTGGTGGTGCTCGTGACCCAAGCATGGCTTCTTTTCCAAGAGGGATAAATCCTACTGGCACAGGCACAGCATCTTTCCCAAGGCCAGGTGGCCTTTTGGGTCCAGGACCAGGACCAGCTCTAAACCCTAGAACAGGCGCTCTTCCGGGCCCAGGTCCTATGTCTAACCCCAGATTAGGAGGTCTCCCAGGCCCAGGCCCTATGACCAATCCAAGGACAGGGGGTCTCCTGGGAGCAAGTCCTGACCCCAGAAGTGGTGCCCCCATGGGACCTGGATCTGGACCCAGTCTGCAATCAGGTGTCTTGTTGTCTTCTGGGAATGGTCCTCCTAATCCTAGGCCAGTTGGCCTGGGGCCTGGACCAAATCCCAATCTGAGATCAGGCTTTTTAGGTACAAACCCTGCCCCTAGGTCAGGTATGTTTCCAGGCCCAGGCCCAGGCCCAGGCCTTGGGCCTAACCCACGAGCAAGTGGTGTGGGTCCAGGTCTTGGGCCCAACCCAAGGGCAGGAGGCCTGGGTCCAGGCCCAAATCTGGACACCCGAGCAGGTGGCCTCTTAGGCACAGGATCTGGTCTTAACTTAAGAATGGCTGGACCCCAAAGCCTGGATCTTGCCCCAATTTTAAGAGCAGCAGGCCTTTTTGGAGCAAATTCTGCTTCTTTCTCACAGGCTTCTGGAAACATGGGCACAAGCCCATCATCCATGACAAGAGTACCTGGCCCCCTAGGCCCAAACACAGGTCCTAGCTCTCGAGGAATTGGCCTTCCAGGGCCAAATCCATCTCCCATGTTAAGGGCTCCTGGCCCCATTGGCCCTAATTCAGCTCATTTCTCAAGGCCAGGTGGCCCCATGGGGGTGAATGCTAATCCCTTTCCCAGGGGGACAAGTTCAGGGGGACTGAACCCAACTGCCTTCTCTCAGTCTTCTGGGACATTGGCTTCAAACCCAGGTACCTTCCAAAGGTCTGCTGGCCTCCAGGGCTCAAGTCCAGCAATTTTCCCATGAGCCTCTGGGCCACTATTCCCCAACCCAGCTAACTTCCCAAGGGCCACTGGCCTGCAGGGTCCAAGTCCAGCTGCCTTCCCAAGGTCTACTGGTCCTTTAGGCCCAGGTCAAGTTGCTTTCCCCAGGTCGGCGGGTGGGCATCTGGGCTCTTCTCCAGCAGGCCCTATGGGTATCAACCCAGCTCCTTTTGCAAGGCCAACAGGAACCCTGGGTCTAAACCCAGCTTCGTTTCCAAGGATGAATGGCCCTGTTGCCAAGAGTGTGGTCCGGTTTCCTAGGGTGGGAAACCTCCCTGCACAAACCCAGCTGCTTTCTCCAGACCAGGGGGGCCAATGGCTACAATGTACCCAAATGGAATGTTACCCCCTTAAACACCACCTTCCCTCCAGGACGATTTGTTTTCCACTGTGGTTCTGGGCAGGGACTGTCTCTTTAGGTAAAGAGCTCTGTATCTACATACAGAGCTACTACTGTCTGAAGAACTTAGCTGAGACTCAAGTTCAGAAGAGCTATCTTTTTCCTCTACTTTTTTCTTGACTGGAGGTGAAATGTTATTTGTGGGACATGGACTGTGAAAAATTGGGAATGATAACTTGCCTCAAGAGGAAGGAACTTGGGCCTTTCAGAAGCCTGATGTGCTTTTGTTCCACAGCTTTCTGCTTTTTGTTTCTTACCAGTTTCTTGAATTGTTCTTGTGGACTTTTCCTCAGGGATACATTGACCTGGTCCCAGTTTATGTGTAATCTCCTGCTCCCCACTGGAGAATCAAGCTCACTGCTCTAGAGATGTTGCATTGGTGAACGGACCATACTTCAATAGCTCTGACATGGGCAGCTTGGACCTGGTCACCTACTGCCAGACCTTTCCCTGGGGGCTTGAACACAGAACGGGGATGTGGACAACCACTTCAACCCACCAGATAAATTTCTGCTTGACTGACTAGGCCTGCAGCTCCTTTCTCCTGGACTTAGAGGTGGCCATGTTTAAGGCTGCTCTGTTCATCTGACTCCCTCTCCACTGGTACTCCCTATCAAAAACCCTCAAACTTTAAACTGGTGTGGATGGAAATTAGGGTGGGGGTGCGGGGAGAAGGGGAGAAATCACTGTGCTTTGTTCAGCCTGATGTGAAGGATGGTTGGTGTTTTTCCTGCATTGTATCTTTTCTTACTGTTTCTTTAATAAATGGGATGACAGGGAAAAAAAAAAAAGAAAGAAAGGATAAATGCTTTTCTAAGAATTTAGAAGTATTTACAGATGGATTTGTCTTCCTTGGGGATGGGATAATGAGTTGCTTGCTACTGGAGGTGTTTAAGAGAACAGTTTCATGTGTAAACAAACAGACAAATAACTCTCCTAGGGATAGTGTAAAAATGCAAATTCGAATTTAAATAGGCTCTGGCTGGAGCCTGAGAATATGCATTTCTAACAAGCTCCAGTGGATGCTGCTGCTGCCAGTTGGCCACATTTGAGTGGCCACATTCTTTGGGGGACATACTAGAGAAGTTATGTGATAATTCATTGGGTGGAGCCAGATCATTTGTTTTTCTTTATCTGGTTTTTTGAAACAAGGTCTTGCTATGTACTTCAGAATGGCCTTGAACTCACTATGTAGCGAGGCTGGCCTTGGACTTGCAGTGATCCACCTGCCTTAGTCTCCAGAGTGCTGGGATTACAGGCATGTGTCACCATCCATGCTTGGCTATTTTTCTTTTAAAGTTTGTGATTTTTGTGACATAGCTTAAATATTTTCTTATTCTAAGATCACATTGTCATTTGAAAAGGAGAAGTTTTTAATTATAGTAATGGCAAATTTATCATCATGGTTGCTCTGATGGCCCTTCGCCACATGTGGCTATTGAGCACTTGAAATGTGTCTGTTCTGAATTGAGATGTGCCATGAGTATGAAGTACATGAAAATATAGTATAAAAGGCTAAACTCTCTCCTTAACAATTTTATGTTGATTACATGCTAAATGATAATATTTTGAATATATTGGGTTAAATTAAAAATTTAAAAAGGGCTATGAATCAAGGGAGATCATGTAGTGTCTAGAAGGTACAAAAAATTAGACAAGTTTCTTTCTGTTTGTTTGTTTTGGAACCCTGGGAAGAACATGAAGCTGATAGGAAAGATAAATGAGACAGGAGAGGGCAGCAAGGAGGGATGAGGGAAGAAGTCAGGCCTTTGAGGAGGCTGCAGGTAAAATAGGGTTTATTCTATATTCATATCATTATATGAAACACAGAAGACTGGAAGGAAAAGGTTCAAAATGTCAATGATAAGAAGATAAATGTAATTAAAAGATGTTAAGGCTGATATCTGGGTAGTAGAGCTGATATATTGTGCATTTGCTTTGTTTTTTATCTTCTTGTTTAAAATTTTTTCTTTTGTATTTTTCGCCCTTCCATAGAGTTTCATAACTTTTAAAATCAAGGGACAGCATTACTGTGAACACAAAAGCAGACATCTATTTCCCAATGTAGTAGGTCCATAAAATGCAATAGTTGGGCCACTGACTTCAACACGTGAAGCCACCCCACAAGAGAATGTGAGAGGAACACATACATCACAAGAACTATGGTATTAGCTTGTGTATATGCGTGGTGAGGACTAGAAGGAGGCTCTGAAGGCTGTCAAGAATGGTAGTTTTTAGATGTTTGGATTTCAGATAATTTGCATTTTCTTCTTTCCACCTTTGTGTATAGTTTGTTTTATGATTATGCCTTTTTTATAGTGAGAAAAAGAGGCCTATTATAATTTTGAAAATTAGATATAATCTTCATCATAGTAATAGTCCTACTGTTCTCTGTGATGACTGAACCCCATCTTAGACTCTCATTTTTCTACCTAGAAGAAGCAAGTGGCCATGTTGTGAGCTGCCTACGGAGAGGGAAACTGGGGGCAGCTTCAGGAGCTGAGTGGCCTCTGGCCCGAAGTCAGCAAGAAACTGAAGCCTTCAGTGCTACAGCTGCAAGGAAATAAATTCTTCAACAATTTGAGTGAGTGTGGAAGCAGGTTTTTCCCCAAGTAAGGCTCAAGATAAAAACAATCTGGCTGACACTTTGATTTGCAGCCTTGTGAGACCCCAGAGCACTGGTGAAGTAATGACTAGACTCTTGACCTACAAAAACTCTGAGACAGTAGATGTGTGTCATTCTAAGTTGTTGAATCTGTGGCAATTTTTAAACGCAGCAATAGAAATATAATACATACTTTTATCAGCAATGTGTGAAAATTTGAGATGCTTCACTTCCCTCACAACCTTTTGTATTATCAATCCTTTTCACTCTGGTGGTGATGGGTGCATATGATTTTAATTTTCTTGATGGGTAATAATGAACACTTTTTCATATTGGTCATTTGAATATAATCTTTTATAAACTGCCTTTTAAATATTTCTCCTATTACAAAATTGAGTTGCTTATCTTATTGTTATTGAGATTTAGGAGTTCATTGTATATACTGGATATGTTATTTTATAGGGTACATAGGTTAAAAATCTCTTCTCTCTCTCTGGAGATTGCCCTTTCACTTTTTTTTTTTTTTTTGGTACTGGGGACTGAATTCGGGAACTTGTGCTTGCAAAGCAGGTGGTGGAACCACTGAGCTAAATCCCCAGCTCTCCTTTCACTCTTTTAATAATGTCTTTTAATGAAAATAAAAAACATTCTAAATTTTCAAATAAAAAACACACTTTAGGTTTAGCATCTAGTCCTGTACATTGAACAGAGCCCCCAAATCCCACAAGTAGGCAATTTGGTTTTGAAGGAGATTAGAATATGCCACTCCAAAATATGGCACTTTGGTGAAAGCATTATTATTATTATTATTATTATTTTAATTCAAAAAATTGTTTTTGTACCAGGGATCAAACTCAGGACCTCATGCTTGCCAGGCAGGTGCTGTGATGCTGAGCTACATTCCGGGCCCAGTGCAAGTATTATTTTGAATTAAATACAATTGAGTATCAACAGAAGCAGAAAGAGTTCCCTACTCTTCTTTTACATGTCTAAGAAAATAACAGGGCATAAATTTCCCTTTGAGAATGATCACCCCCCCTCATGCCAGGAAAAAGAGAGCAACTCTTACCATGGAAAATGGGGAATGGACATGATGATGAATTTGCATAAACACTTCATACGAAAATAGCCCTTGTCTTCTATTAGCCCCCCAGCCCCCATATATTTCCTCTTCACTTCCCCACAATTTTTCATCCCTTGAAGCTGAAACCCTCTCTCCTTTCTTAAAAGGGTATTATGGTTTGGATCTTAAATGTTCCCTAAAAGGTCATGTGTTGAAGGCTTGGTCCCCAAGGTGGATTGTTCAAAGGTGGGGCCTTTGGGAAGTGATTGAATCATGAGGCTCTGACTTCATGAATGGATTAATCCACTCATAGATTCAAAGCTTAATGGGTTTGGAGAGTTGGGTTTTGTTATTAAAGTGAGTGCTCTCTTTGCTTCCTGGCCACTATTAAGTGAGCAGCTTTCCTCTGTCACGTGCTTCTGCTGTGCTAATACTGCTTCACTACAGGCCTAAAATCAACCTGGCCAAGAGATCATTGATTGAAACCTCTGGAATTATGTGCCAAAATAAATATTTCCTCCATGTAAGTTGTTTTTGTCAGCTATTTTGTTACAGTGATAGACATCTAACAGAAATTCCTTTTAATTCCTTGATTTAATTTAATTCCTTGATTCTATCCACTTTGAGTTTTACTTTTCTGTGAACTCCCACGCATGTGAATATTAATGGAAATTGTGTCTTTTTTCCTGTTAATCTGTTTTTATTCAAAGTGTGATTCCCAGCTACTCTCCCCTTTAGCCATAGGTCCTAAGATGGCAGAGTGAAAGTTTTGGCCCCCTGACATCTGGGAGCAGGGTAACTAAGATGGTGGGAGATCTAGAAAATATACACTATGAAGACAGGTTAAGGGGATATCAAGGCTGTGGAAGAAAACATTACTGGGATGGATGATATATGGAAGGACTATTAAGGGGAGAAAGAAGAAAAGAAAGCAATGAACATTTACTAAGTATATGCTAAGCTCTTTACTCCGATAGAAGCATTAAAATATTTATGGGCCAGGGATTTAGCTCAGTGGTTCCACTGCCTGCCTCACAAGCACAAAGTCCCAAGTTCGATCCCTGGTACCAAAAAAAAAAAAATAATCTTCAGATTAAGAAACCGACACTTAGAAAAATTAAGGATTTTATAGAAATGCTTATAGCTAGAAATAAGAAGAAATTTGGCTTCAAATAAGTTTTCTGACAATTTCACCACTAAGTATACATAACTCCAAGAACATAACACTGGTACTTGGGCTGGGGATTTAGCTCAGTGGTTCTGGTGCCTGCCTTGCAAGCGCAAGGTCCCGAGTTCAATCCCTGGTACCAAAAAAAAAAAAAAAAGTAACACTGGTACTCAATCAAATGCTTGTATATTCCTCATTTAATGACCAACC
>NW_004624797.1:9618048-9639474 GCF_000247695.1 Heterocephalus glaber
GTTCCTATTTTTCCATTTTCTCATATTAATCCCATTCCCTTCTATCCTTTCCCTTAGCCCTCCCACTTCCTTCCCCTTTGCCCCTTTTCTTCCTAGGAAATAATTTTTATCATTAACCTGTGTCAGATTTATTTAAAAGATAATTTTCTTGGAGGATAAAATCAAGTCATCATTCTGAAGGAAGTGATTCATGGATCATCTGTTTTACCTTGTTCTTCATTAGCATGGATAATCACAAGAGATTTTTTTTCTGATAGCAAGCAATAAAGTGGGAAATAAGCATATTTAGTCATCATTTTTCAATCATAACTGTTTAAGCTGTTGCTTTCTTTCTATTTATACCTCTTGTATAGTTCTGCAATTTGCAGGAATCTCAAAGGAGGGATGAGTGAGAATGTTTCCAGCTTATGAGGTGAACTTAAACAGATTGAGATCCTGGCTCTTGTACCTTATTTTTTTTTTTTTTTTTTTTTTGGTACCGGGGATTGAACTTAGGACCTTGTGCTTGCAAGGCAGGCGTCAGAACCACTGAGCTAAATCCCCGGCCCCTACTTGTACCTTTTTGTTGATAAGAGTAATGATATATCTGTAGCTGTTAGGACTAGAGGTTGATTGTTTAAAAAAATCTGTGATAAAAATATCTGAGATGTAGATAATAGTATATAATTCTTTTTGTATGTTGCTGGATTCAATTTGCTAATATTTCCATTATTTTCTTAAAGATTTTTGCATCCTACTTTTTTTCCTTTTTTGTGTGTGATACTGGAGATTGAGCCCAGAGCCTTTGCAATAGGCTACATCCTTAGTCCTTTTAAAATTTTTTATTTTGAGACAGGGTCCTGCCAGGCTGGTCTTCAGCTTGTGATCCTCTTGCCTCAGCCTCCCAGAGTACTGGGGGCTACAGGTGTTTGCCACCATGCCTGGCCTCCTGTAGCTTTCCTTTTTACTACTATTTTTGTTTGGTTTTGGTATTAGAGTAATATTAGCCAAAATTAGTTGAGAATTATTCCTTCTATTTTCTGGAAGAGATTATGCAAGATTGGCGTTAATTTTTTAAATGTTTGATAGAACTCCCCAGTAAAGTTGTCTGGGCCTGAAGATTTCTTTTTAAGGAACTTTTAAATTAGGAATTTGAATTCTTAAATGTCTCACTTTGAGCCACTATAACAAAGTGCCATATACTGGGTTGGGTTCTGGGGAGTTCCTTTTTCAGGCCTGCACACCACTAACTTCTTGTACCCTCACATGGCAGAAAGAGTGAGAACTCTCTGGGGTCCTTTCTGTAAGGACACTAATCTGGCAACCTAATTATATCTCAAAGCCCGTTTCCCTCACATTGGGGCTAGGATTCCAAAATGTGATTTTTGTGGACAGAAGATATAAACATTCAGTTCATTGCAATGGTTATGAGATTTATTCAGATGGTCTATTTTATCTTATGTTTATCTTATTTTATGTTAGTTTGTGATTTTCAAGGAATTAGTCCAGCTTGGGGTGTAGCTCAGTGGTAGAGTGCTTGCCTACATGTGCAAGGCCCTGGGTTTAATCCTCAGTACTACCACACACACAAAAAAAGAAAGCATTTTTGCCAGGTGTGGTGTCACACACCTGCAATTCCAGCACTCAGGAAGGAGGCTGAGGCAGGAGGATCACTGTGCATTTGAGGCCAGCCTGAACTACATAGAGAGTTCTGGGCCAGCCTGGGCCACATAGTGAGATGCTGTCTCAAAAAACAAAAACAAAACAAAGCAAAACAAAAACAGAAAAAACCTCCAAAATATAAAAAAAACTCAAGAAAACAAAACAAAACAAAAAGCATTTCTTCTAAATTGAATTTATGAACATCAACTTATTTATGCTATTCCCTTATACTTATAATGCTGTAGGATTTGTAAACCTATTCCATTTCATTCTAGATATTGGAGATTTGTCTCTTTTATCTTTTTCATCATTGTGAGTCTTGCTAGAGGTTTATCAATTTTATTCATTTTTTTCAGAGCCAACTTTTGGTTTCATAGGTTTTTATTTTTGATTTAATTGATTTATGCTCTTTTTAAATTTTCTTCCTTCTGCATGCTTTGGGTTTATTTTCTTCTTTTCTAGTTTCTTGAGGTAGGAACTTGGATTATTGATTTAAGACTTTCCCTTGTTTCTAATGTGAGCATTTTGTGCTATAAATTTTCCTCCGCACTCCTTTGGCTGCATCCTATATATTTTAATAGACTGAATTTTAATTTTCATTTAGAGCTATATGTTTTTAAACTTTCCTTTGAGACCTTTTCTGACCAATGGATTATTCAGAAGTGTTTTGTTCAATTTCCAAATGTTTGCTCATTTTCCTTTATTTCTAGTTTGATTCCATTATAGTTAGAGAATACATTCTGGATTCAACTCATATAAATTTGTTAAGGTATATTTTATGACCCAGGATATGTGCTATTTTGGTCAGTGTTTTGTGGGTGTATTTAAAAGTGCACATTCTGCTGTTGTTGGGTGGAATGAGATGAGTAACAGAAATGAGTAGGCTGCTTAGATATGTGTAATCTACAAATGTACCTTGAGTAAAATTTTTTTCTTTTTCTTTTTTTGGGCAGTATTGCTCCTGCTTTACTAAGACAGGCATCGTATGGCACCATTAAAATTGGGATTTACCAAAGCTTGAAACGATTATTTGTAGAACGTTTAGAAGGTCAGTATACTCACATCTCTTTCACAGAGATCCTCAAAGGGATTATTGGAATTGTGCCTGAAGAAATGATGCCTGGAGAATGGAGGATAGTCACTGCAAGGACAAAGCGAGCTTGTACTTACTTGGGATAAATCCTTGCAGAGATGGTATATGGGTTACAGTGATCTGCTCTTCCAATTTGTCCTTTTCCTATCAATGAAAAAAGGTTTCTGCCAGGTGTGGTGGTGCATGCCTGTAATCTCAGCACTCTGGGTGGCTGACAGGAGGATTGAAAGTTCAAGCCCAGTCTGGGAAACATAGTGACTTAATGAGACCCTGTCTCAAAATTAAAAAAAAAAATGGCTGGGGATATAGCTCAGTCCAACAGCCCTGAGTTCAATCCTCAGTACCATTAAAAAAAAAAAAGGCTTCTTCGGCCAGGATTTAGCTCAGTAGTTCTGCCACTTGCCTTGCAAGCGCAAGGTCCTGAGTTCAATCCCCGGTACGAAAAAAAAAAAAAAAAAGGCTTCTGATTATCCCAAAGGAATCATGTCCAGGAAATTAATGTTGTCCTTATCAATAAGGCATTTTGAACTATAAAGCATTTTCTAGCTGTCAATTTTGGTAAGTGTTAGGTAGATTAATTTTAGGCTATTAAGTTCTAGGTTCTGATGTACCTATGGCTATCTTACCCACATTCAGCATTATCATATGTCTCTCTATTTACTGCTGCAGCATTTCCAGCTTGATATATACTAAATGGTTATTTTACCACAGGCCTGGGGCTGTTGGATGGTTGGGAACAGCTGGAGAGCCTTTCGGTTAGTAATGTCCTTTGAATCACATTATTGTCCTGAATCAGCTTTTCTGGAACCTCTTTGGAAATCCTGAAGGTTTCCCTTCCACTTCTTCCTAAAAGAATTTCTTTTCATAAATTCTTAACTTGAATTTCCTTAGCTTCTGTTTGTAGGTTCTTCATGGTGGGGAGGAGTGGTGAAGATTGAATTTTTCTTGTAGAACTATATGCTCTGTGGTTTCTGTGTTCTTCTAGGTGGTCGGATTTGTTTTGAATGATTGCTTTCTGGAATGAGGGTGTAGCTCAGGGTCTCTATGCTTGCCTAATATGCTGAGGCCCTGGGTTCAGTCCCTAGTGTTATGTAAATAAACAAATCACTGCTTTTTCATATTTGACTACAGAAGCCTTCTGTAAATAGAGGCTAGAAGAAATCTAAGGCCAGTCAAAATTAATACTTAGATATTAAGATTCTCTATTAGACATAAGATTTTATCTTTTAACATGCAGTTGCTGAATTTTTAGAGCAGATGACTATCCATAAAAGACTTAAAAATATATACTTTTGATATTTGGAGTGGTTGGGGGGAAAATACCACATTTTGAATCAGGTGGAATACTGACAATTGTGTAGAAGAATAGGACATGTTCCCGTGTCTTTTAGAAATAGTTACCTTTTTAGAAATAATGATTTATATTTTATAATTTTTCTATATTTGGTACAGATTTGTGATCTAGAAATATTTGAATTTCTTTACTTTCTTACTTTCATAAGCTCTGTAGTTTATCTCTGAAGTCCTATTTCTGACCATGGTTTTGTCTTCCTCCCATAGCTCAGGATTTTGTTTTCAGAAATTAATGCCTAATAAAAACCAGAACTTTTCTATCCTTTTTACAGATGAAACTCTTCTAATTAACATGATCTGTGGGGTAGTGTCAGGAGTGATATCTTCCACTATAGCCAACCCCACTGATGTTCTAAAGGTAAGAGAGATGTCTGCAGTGTGATTTGAGAAGAGCACTAGCTTTATGTTAGATTTGGGTTTAGATTTCCACTCTCTCCATTGTTAGCTATAAAATCTTGGGTAAATCACTTTATTGCATTATGCCTCAATCAGTTTCCTCATTTGTAAAATGAAGATAATGAAGTTCTTATAGCATAGTGTTGTTGATAATCAGAGATACTATGTAAACTGGCTAACATCGTACTTGGCAGTAAGTGCTCAACAAATATACATAATAGTCAATTTATTATGATATGCATTAATTCATTAGTCTTCAAATTGGAGCATGGAAACCTCTATAGGTTATTTTTCAAGGGCTGTGCAGTTTTAAAGGCATCAGTTTCTAGATCCCTTACTTCCATTTGTGTTCATTCTAAAACTGGCTTGAGAATGAATCTGCATTTCTAATGGCTCTTTTCCATTTTACTAAAGAAAAGTATATCTCTTACCCATTCCAAATCTTCATATACAGTAATATACTGGCCTGAAGTGTAACCTTGGGTATCCAACAAGCAATAAATTGAAATACACTTCTTGGGAGTAGCCTCCTTTAATAACTTATTTACCTTAAATCTGTACTGCCTCTCTCTTTTCCTGTCTTATCCATATTTCTATTAAAAATGAGGCTTGGCTTTTAAAATGATGTATTTTGACCTGTTTTGGAATATTCTGAATTTGGGATGAGAACACTATGGGTTAGTGGTCTTCATTTGTTAAAAATATAATTGAATTTCTTTAATGTTTTGTCAAATCACAGAGTGAAACACTTAATATCAATATTCATCTTACTTTATCATGAACTGATATTCTTTATTAACATTTAAGAACTAAATATATGACTAAAATATGTGAGAGGATCCTAAGGTTTTAAAAATTGTTTCAGGAGGGTATATGAGAAAAAAGAAACAGGACACATGCTTTTCTTCAGAGGTGATGAAACCACAAGTGGCTAAGTTAGTGAAAAAGAGATCTGCAATTCAGAGTTTTGAGAACTAAGAGAGTTGCGAAACAATACACATGAGAGAAGCCACTGGTGGTTCACGGAGAAAAGATAGGAAATAATATTTTTGAATTAGAGTGAGAGTAATTTAGCTACTGAGCTTTTATATCTACTTTGGATTTACAGAACAAGTATTTATGCAGAGAATTGACTGTATCTAGAACTCTAGAATTTTTGAAGTATTGTATTTGTTAGAAAGTGCTTTTCAAGAAAAAGAAGACTTAACTCCCTGAAACTTCTTTGTTATCCATTTGGATCCTAGACTCAATCACCTAAGTGATTCACTTTAATTTCTTGTCCCTCTGACCTCTCTGGCAAAATTGCAAGCATTGACCAATGCTACTGCCTATCTTTTCCTTTCTTTTACCTTGGTATAGGACTAAGTGATGCTGAGCAGACAGAAAGTCACAATTTAGACTGGGACTGTACCAATATGATTTATAAAAGCAGTTGGGTTGTTTGAAGCATAGGTGTAGTGGCACATGCCTGTAATTCCAGCATTGGGGAGGCTCAGGTCGAGTTTGGGGTCAATCTACCGCATAATGAAGCCCCATCTCAAAAAATATTTGATTGTTTGGTCTTTTCACTTATCCTTAGACATCTCTTTTTCCTGTCCTCAAAGACATATTAAGCCTTCCTTTTATCTTGTTGTTGCTCTTTCTCTCAGGAGATAACCCTACTTCCTGTGGATTCACCTTCTATCTCTCAACTTTCTGTCTTTTCCACCCTTCATGTATAAATTTATTTATATTTGTACTTATCTGTACCATTTCTCTACTGTAGTGATTCTCAAAATGTGTTTCTCTAGACCTGCAGCAGCATTACCTGGGAACATGTTCTCAGGTATCCCACATTTATGGAATCAGAAAGAGGGAGGTGGGGCCCAACAGTGTATGTTTTGACAAGCCATCTAGGTGATTTTAAAAAATGATCAAGCTTGAAGCCATGGCTTTATTCTCCTCTTACTCATTAGCCACCTTTTCTTATCATTTATCCATTTTCTTTCTTATCTGCAGCCTCTTCTCTACTAGTTAGCTCCCCTCAAAGGATAAATGTGTTAAGCTCTGTCTGTCCTAAAATACTTTCTCCTAACCCTGTGCCCTCCTCAAAATGCCATCTCTCTTTTTCCCTTATCCAGATTTCACAAAAGAGTAGTCCTCATCTTCAGTTCCCTCCATAACCTGCTGTAATCATGTCTACTACTGGCTTGAAACGATTCTCCCCAGGGTTAGCAGCGGTGTCCACATTATCCAATCCAGTGGGCATGTTAGTTCTCAACTTGTTTTGACTAATATCTCCTGCTTGAAGTTCTTTTATTTTGATTCTTTTCCTGTGGTTCATACTCCTCAGTTTCACATGTGGCCTTCTTTTTTTCTATTCATACCTTAAATGTTTCTCTTCTCCAATTCAGAGTTCCAGCCTTGACTCATTTCTCTTCTATACTCTGTCCCTGGTTGGCCCCTTTTCTTTTTCTTCTTTTCTTTTCTTTCTTTGAAGTACTAGGGATTGAACTCTGGCCCTTTGTACTGCTCTACATCCCTAGCCCCTTTTTAATTTTTAAATTTTATGTGCTCGGTTTGGCAGCACATATATTAATTTTTAAATTTTATGACAGGGTATCATTAAGTTTCAGCTTGAACTTGCAATCCTCCTGCCTCAGTCCTCTAGAGTGCTGGGATTATAAGCATGCACCAACATGCTACGCTGGCCATTTTTGTTTTTAAGACTTTAGCTCTCACTCTGTTGTTTAAGATATAGGCTAAGCTGTAAAAAAGAAACTGAAAAACACAAGGCTTCAAACAAGATAGGAGATAATTTTCCCCTCATGTAACAGGCTAGAGTAGTTTGTGCTTGTGGGTTTGCCTACCCCACCTAGTTATCTAAGTCCAAGATTCCTTCATTTTTGTGGCACTCCCATCTTCTAGAGCAGAGTTGGCAAATTACTGTGTGGGGACCAAATCCAGCCTTCAGTCTGTGGTAAGTAAAGTTTTATTGGCACGCAAACACACTTTCTTTTTTTTTTCATTAAGGTTATTCGTACATTTTAGGTATACAATACAGTTACATTCATCATTGGGATCTTTTACCTTTACATGGTGTATCTTGGTTCTTATTTTTTCGCCATTCCCCTGCCCTCCCTTCACCCCCTCCACCCTTCTCTATTTACAAAGACTTTGTTTCCATTTTTTCCTTTTCTCATATTTTTTCTTTTCCCTTCTTTCTTTCCCCTACCCCTCCCACTTCCCCACTCCTTTAGACCTTTTCTTCCTATTTCACAATATCAATTATACATTTTGAACCTTCTTTACACTTTTAGTTTTTCACACCAGCAAAACTATTCAGTATTTACACGTGTGTCCTATTTATTTCACTTAAGAGTATCGGCTCAGTGTCATCCATTTAGCTATAAATGGCTCCAGTTTCTCATTCTTTATGTCTGAGTAGTACTCCATTTTATAAAAAAACCCCACATCTTTATCCAGTCTCCAGTTGATGGGCAACTGGGCTGTTTCCAAGTTTTAGCTATTACAAACTGTGCGGCTATAAACATGGGTGAGCATACATCACTGTGGTATCATTCTTTTAATTCTTTTGGGAAGAGACCCAACAGAGGAATAGCTAGGTCAAATGGGACCTCTAGTCCTAGTTTTTTGAAGTATCTTCATACTGATTTCCACAGTGGTTGCACCAGTCTGCACTCCCACCAACAATGGAGAAGGGTTCCTTTCTCCCCACAGCCCCGCCAGCATTTGTTATTGGTTGATTTCATGATAGCAGCCACTCTTTCTGGGGTGAGGTGGAATCTCAGTGTTGTTTTCATCTGCATCTCTCGAATGACCAGTGATGTTGAACATTTTTTCATATCTTTATTTGCTGCTTTTACTTCTTTGTCTGAGAAATGTCTATTCATTTCAGATGCCCATTTTTGCATTGGATCTTTATATTTGGGGAGGGGTATGATTTTTTTGAGTTCTTGATATATTGTAGGTAGTAGACCTTTGTCTGAGGAACAGCTGGTAAAAATTTGTTTCCCACATTGTAGGTTGTCTCTTAGCTCTGTTGGTGGTTTCTCTTGCAGTGCAGAAGCTTTTGAATGAGATGAGATCCCAGTTGTTGATTCTTTCTGCTAGTTCCCGTGCTACTGAGGTTTTGTTCATAAAGTCTTTTCCTATGCCAATGTCTTCGAGAGTTCTACCTATCTTCCAGCAGGTTTCATGTTTCTGTTTTAATATTTAGATCTTTAATCCACCTTGATTTTAGTTTAGTAGATGGTGAAAGATAGGGGTCTAGTTTTAATCTTTGGCAAGTTGAAGTCCAATTTTTCCAACACCATTTATTAAAGAGGTTATCTTTCCTCCAGTGAGGATGGTTGGCTCCTTTGTCAAAGATGAGGTAGCTGAGTATGTCTGGAGTTGTTTCTGCATCTTCTAATCTGTTCCACTGATGCTCAGGTCTGTTTCTTTGCCAGCACCATGGTGTTTTTTATCATAGTGGCTTTGTAGTATAGTTTCACTTTGGGGATTGTGATACCCCTGTCATCAGACACACCATTTCTGTGTTGCCTGTGGTTGCTGTTATATTTCTGTGGCAGAACCAAATAGCTGTGACAGAGGCTATAAACCCTACGAACCCTGCTATATTTACTATCTGGTCCTTCACAGAAAGTTTGTTGACCCATGCCCTGTGGTACTGTTTTAATCTGTATAGTTGAAATTGGGCCACCATCATGTCTGTTCTAGCCCATAGGAAAACAGAGTCAGGGGAAATTAATTTTTGCTTTGTCAAAAATAAAGTCAGATTAAAGTTTGCTATACAATAAGAGAGTACAGATCATGATCCAGAGACTGCAAACCACTGGTAGGAGGTTCACCTTCCAGCAGTCACAGCACAGTTGTAATGCATAAAGGAGGAAGTATAGCCATCCCTCAGTATCAACGACAGGATTTGTTCCAGGACTTTGATCCCCCCATACCAAAATCTTTGGATGCCCAACTTGTTTATATAAAGTGGAACAGTATTTGCATATAACCTATGCATATCATATTCACATGTACACTTTAATTCATTTCCAGATTACTACTTATAATGCCTAATACATTATAAATGCAATATAGTTATACTCTTTCCAAGAATGGCAAGGAAAAAGTCTATCTGTGTTCAACACAAATGCAAAATTTTCCTGAATATTTTCAGTCAGTGGTTGTTTGAACTTGTAGATGCAGAACTGTCGATATGGATGGCTATCTTTTGACCTTTTCTGATTGGCTGTATCCACTGTCATTTTTTTAAGGCAAACTGATATGTTTAAGATGATATGTCTAAAGCTGATTGGTTTCATTTCATTGAATCATGCTGACAAGGATGTAAAGCATATATTTTGTGTTTATGATTAGAGATGTTATATTGGAAAAATCAGCGTAATTTAACTTTTGGGTGATGGGTGGTTGGTCTTGGGGTATATCTCAATGGTGGCCTCCTCTATTTTTTAATAGTTTTTGATAAACAATTTCAAACATACGCAAAAATAGAGAAAAGTATAATATAGTGAATATTCTGTGTGCATCACTTACATTCACTTGCCTCGCTCTAGTCCTAGCCTTGCTTAGGAATCACTTCCTTGAAGAAATCTTCTACTTACCATAGGGTAGTTTTGATTTGTCTTTAGGATATTGTGCATCTTGATTTAATTGAGTTTAGGTTTTTACTTTAAAACTCTTAGTAGTAGTGGTTGACTTCCTGCATAAAAGCATGCTGCTAGTACATTACATAACAAGGACAATTATTGAAACCTATAATGCTATAGTTGTGCTTCATGAAAATAAAAAATTAGGCCTACATTTGGGCTACTAATTTTTGTGGGTTTTTTTTTCTCTTTGTGGTACTGGGAGTTGAACCCAGGGTCTTTGCACTGAGCTACATTCCCACCCCTTTTTATTTTTTATTTTGAGACAGGGTCTTGCTAAGTCACTAAGTTGCCCAGGCTGGGTTTGAAGTTGTGATCCTCCTGCCTCAGGCTTTCAGAATGCTGGGGGGCACTGTATTTAATGTCTAAGTACAGTGATTCTATATATGTGGACTCTGGCAAGTTGTACCAAATCTTTTACATGGCTATTTAATGGTATATTTTCTTTCTTGCAGTGCTCAAAGGCCACTTGACCAAATATAGTGTCATGCTTTTTACAAATAAAGCTCAATTTAAGGTCCTGTGAACATAAAATTATATTCAAAAACATTTTTATTTTTTATAATTATGTAAGCAATGCATGTTCAGTGTAGCGAGAAATGAAGGGCAGAACAAAAAACACAAAAGAGAAAAATGCCCACTTGTAACCTTACCATTCAGACATGAATCACTGTCTGTGTTTGGGTATGTATGTTTGTGCATCCAGTCTCCTTGCTGTATTTATGGATATTTTAAAGTTTACATGTTTTTAATAAAATAGATACACATACTGTTATGCAGCTGTTTTTCTCTTTAGCAATTAATATTTTTACATTTTCCAAAGACAACAAATATTCTACAAGAACATTTTATGGATCCATAAAATTTTTCATTAAATGGATGTGTCATAACTTATGTAAACAATGTGTTACTGTTTTTAATCATAAAGAATTATTTTCTATAGCCACTGAATACTAGTTCTTTTATCCAAATTTTTCTTCCATCTTCAGAAATGATGAACTTAGTATGCAGAATGTGAGGCTAATGAAAATCATCTTTAAAAACTACTCTTTGATACACATTATTTCTGTATATGGTTTACCACACTAATTTCATCATAATAGCAGAGATTTTTCTGAAAATTCTCAAATGCTTTTTTCTTAATTTTAAATGAGTGAAACATCTCATTTTGATTCTTTCTGTGAAAATATTCACTTATTTTAGATTCGAATGCAGGCTCAAGGAAGCTTGTTTCAAGGGAGCATGATTGGCAGCTTCATTGATATATACCAACAAGAGGGCACCAGGGGTCTGTGGAGGGTGAGTACTCCTTCTGGTATTGTTCGGTACTCTTCAGTTCCTAGAATTTGCAAAGGATATTTTTTATACAAAGCCACAGAAGTGTGAATGCTAATTCCCAAAATAAGGTAAGAAGCTCCTTATCACCCGTGAAAGGACCAAAAGGTTATTAGAGGTTTTTATTTCTGCTTAATATCGGGGGATCATATTGTGGGAAAAGTTATTACATTATTTGAGATGGCCATTCTAATTTGCACAACTTCATAGTGAAATTAGTTTGTTAGTGTATTTTTTGCCAGTTTTGTGCTAAGGTAATGTTTGTCTGTGATGGTCTCTGTAGTGCTTATGTTCAAAAGTTGTTACCTAAAACAACTTTTTTTGTGGTGTTGGGGTGTAGGGCCTCACTTATACTAGGCAAGCACTCTACCACTGCATTCCATACTGGGTCAAAACAACTTCTTTATCCTCATAAAAAGTAAAAGATGTATGGGAAAATATTGAGAAAATACAGAAAATTTTAAAACATCAGTAGTACAGCCACCCATTGGTAATTATTGTTAACATTTTCTCATATTATCTTCTAGTCTTCTATTTATACTTTGCTTTTTGTTGTCATTGTTGCTCTATCTTTTTAATTCATTCTACTCACATAATATTTTAATAATAACTAAGACTCCTAGTGGAATATCGAGTGAAAGTAGAATGGGAAATCCATTAATATACTTCTGAATAAAAATGAGGGCTTTGCTGTTTTCCTTTGTTTGTCATTTTCCACAACTACTTATCATAAAAAAATCCAAACATAAAAAAAAGTTGAAAAAATTGAACTATGAACACTACATACTCATAAATGATTGATAAAGCTTGGCGATATTTATGTGTGTGTATACACATGTACACACTTGTTTTGCTAAACTGTATGAAAGTAAGTTGTAGTCATTATGGCACTCTCCCTAATACTTCATTGTGCAGAATATAAGAATAAGAACATTCTCCTCTATAATAACAGTACCATTATCACATGTAAGAAAATTACCAGTAAATCTTTAATATCAAGTTCATATTAAAATGTCCTATATTGATGGGACCAAGGTAGTTTTCTTATGGAATATTTCCATGTTTGTTTAACTTTTTCCTCTATCTCCTGTATTTATACACTAAAAGTTGAGACCATTGGCTTGCTTATATTCATGTTAAACTTTTGGTGGCCAGCTTTGTAGGTGATGCTGTGTATTTGATGCTGCATCACAGCAAGAGGTGCACAGTGTTAGGTTGTCCCATTATTGTGCTAAGTTTTATTACTCAGTAAGATGAGGTCCATGAGGTCTTATTGTGTAAAAAATTTTCTCTTTGAAATTAGTAATCTGTAGGGTGTTACTCTACAATATGTGTACATCCTAATACTTAATAACTGAATATAATTGCTTTTATGATCTGGGCTATTTACATGATTCGGTACATAATGTAAACAAGCAAAGTACATTGTATTATGTGTTCTTTTTTGAGACAGGATAACATTTCACCTAATGATCATATCATCCAGTAATGATTCTTGAGATTTGCTTTTTGATAACACCAGTGTGTACTTTCTTGATTAGTCTAATACAGTGATGGCAAACCTTGTAGAGCTTTCAATGATAACAAACAGCCGGCTGCAGCATACGTGCCATAGGTTTGCCACCACTGGTAAAACCAGAAAACAGAACTAACTAGAACTTTTTCATAAACAAATGCCAAGGGACAAAGACAAAGCAATAGAGTTGGAGATGTTGTCAGTGGAGCACAGCTGTTTTATTTTTTATTTTTAATTGTAAAATTTACCACATAAAAATTTACTCAACCATTTTAAGTGTGCAGTTCAGTAGTTTTAAATACATTCACATTGTTGTGCATCTAGTCTCCGTAACTCTTTTCATCTTGCGACACTGAAACTCTAGAGCTATTCAAATCTTGGTTTCCCCCTTTCCCCAGGCTCTGGCAACTCCCATTCTACTCTCTGTCTCTATGAATTTGATTAGTCTAGATATTTCATCTAAGTGGAATCATATAGTATGTGGCTTCTATGGGATTTCACTTAGCATAATGCCCCCAAGTTTCATCCGTGTGGTAGCATGTGTCAGAATTTCCTTCCTTTTTAAGTCTGAATAATATTCCATTGTAAGTATATACTACATTTTGTTTATCTGTTCAACTATTGATGACAATTGGGTGGCTTCAACCTTTTGGCTATTGTGAGTAATACTGCTATGTACTTAGATGTACAAATATCTCTTTGAGAACCTGCTTTCAATTTTGGGGAGTATATACCCAGAAGTGGAATTGCTTTACCATATGATAATCCTATGTTTAATTTTTGGAGGAGCTGAACATAGCTGTTTTAATGATTCAGGCTACTTATATGTTCTAGGCATGAAGCATAAAGAAGCAAAGTATGTATTCTTTTGAGACAGACATTTTATATGCATATTAAAAATACCAACTTTTTTTCATTTCAATAAGGAAATATTTTTGTTTTTCTTTAGACACAGGGTCCTCTTTGTTTTATTTTTCAGCTTTGTTTTTTTTAATCAATAGTATTATTCATGTGAACAGTTTTACAAAAATGGTATCACTCAATTTGCTTAGCACATACTCATTTACAGCTAATTTTGAATAGCACACTGTTACATATTTTAAGTGACTTGTGTTCCATGGTGCTTTGTTTGTTTTTGAGACAGGGTCTCTCTATGTAGTTTGTGCTGACCTTGAACTCACTGTGTAGCCCAGGCTGGCCTCAAACTTAGGGCAATGTGAGTGCTGGATTACAGGTGCGTGTTACACCCAGCTTATTTTCCTGCTTTGATATTAGCATGGGTACTGGAAACATTTCACTTTCTTAACACCATTGAAAGAGAAAACAGCAGGAGTGCAGTAACAAAGTGTAATTGGCACTGACTTCAGAGTTAGGCAGTTGTGTGGTGAGGCCTATGATGAATTGGAGAGCACCTGGCCTCTTGAAAAAGGACAGCTGCTCCTCAACTCTAGCCTATTGCTGCCATATGTTGATGGTGAGCCCAATGTGGCCATATTTTCTGGTCTGTAAAGAGAAGCAGGAAACCTGCATTTCTGTGTGAAATATACTAATTTTTCACACATCGCCAGGTAATTGAGTCTTTTAGAAATATTATGTGAGCCACACAAATCACGTCTGTAGCCTGAATTTGGCTTGTGAGTCCCAGTTTGGGGCCTTAGTATTCACCAAAGTGGTCTTGTGGGAAGGCTATCCTCTTTAACAGAGTGAAGCAGGTGGAGGAGTCATAGAAATAGGCAGTATTTCCCCAGATCAGCAGGATCAAGCATCTCAGCACAGGTATATCACTTCCACTTTATAAATTAAGTTTTGGAATTTAAATTTAGTTTGGGAGTTGAACACTTTAATATAAGAATTGTCTCAGAAAGCAGTTATCACCATCATATGTTATTTTCAAGTTTTAAAGTTTATTTTCATTTGTTCCCTATTTCTTTTTTTTTTTTTTTTGGTACTGGGGATCGAACTCAGGGACCTTGTGCTTGCGAGGCAGGCGGCGGAACCACAGAGCTAAATTCCCGGCCCAATATATTTTCTGAATTTTCCAAGTGTTCTCCAATAAACACACAATTTTTTTTTTTTTTTTTTTGGTACTGGGATCGAACTTGGGACCTTGCGCTTGCATGGCAGGCGGCGGCACCACTGAGCCAAATCCCCAGCCCTGTTCCCTATTTTATTGTGGTATGATTGACAGAAATTGTGCGTACTTAAGGGTCATAATGTTTTGTTTTAATATTTAAGCAGTTATAAAAGTAAAACACTCATGAACGTATAAAAGAACAGAAATGCATAAAAATGAAAATTAACTCGTGTGTTATCCTAATCAAAGAAGAAAGTTTTAGTGTATTTCTTATCCTTTCTAAAAAATGTGGTGCATATAAATGTATGTATACAATAATACTATATATAATTTCATGTCTTGTGTCTTAGTTACTTTTCCTCATTGCTGAGACAAAATACCCAAAACTCAAAGGAGGAAAGGTTTACTTAGCTCATAGGTTTTAGAGGTTTCAGTTCATAGTTGGCTGGCTTCAAGGCAGGATGACATGGTAGAGGAGCATCACAGGAGGAACAGTTCATGATGGGTAGAAGGCAGCAAAAGAGCAAAGTAGCAAAGCAGCAGCAAGCAGCAACAGTAGCCCTCTTTCTATCCCTTATATTCAGTCTAGGCTACCTGCCCTTAGGGTGGATAGCACTCATGCTCAGGGTAGGCTTTCCTATTAATCACACCTAGAACTTTGCCAAACCAATCAGTGGATTAATTTAGTAATCACATACCCTTGATTCCAGCATCACACACTTAATTCCAGCATCATACACTCTAGATCCAGCTACCTCTGAAAATCCCCATCTGTGACTACATGAGGCTTTGGGGGGACATGTAGACACAAGCCATAACATCTTGCCTTTTTTTCGTACTGGCGATTGAACCCCAGAGCCTTTGCACTGAGCTACATTCCCAGCCCTTTTAAATTTTATTTTTAAATTTTAAGACAGGGTCTTTCTAAGTCACTAAATTGCCCAGGTTGGGTTCAGACTTGTAATGCTTTTGGATCAGCCTCCTAGAATGCTGGGATTATAGATGTGCACCAACATGCCTGGCTTGTCTTGCCTTCTTCAATGTTATCTCATAAGAATTTTCTTATATCATTAATGTTCTTCAAAAATATGTCTTTTAACACTAGCAGCCCTGTGCTGTTGTTATGTGATCTGTGATAGGAACATTGTACTAGTGAATACAACATTGGTAATGTTACCACAAGAAGACTTGCAATGGAAGTACTACTTTCCCTTGGCCCTTCCCCAGTTGCTTCATACTTTTGCTGTCACCCTCTTATGTGTCCTTTCTGCATATCTTAAAGCTCTGTGAATTAAACTTGGATGATCTCTTCTCACTGACTTTTGCTTCATGATTTTACTTTTCATAATAGCTTTATTGGGATAATTCACATACCATGAAATTCACCATCTTTACACAGTATATACTTTAAAGGGTTTTAGTATATTCATAGATTTGTGTGTAATCATTACCATCTTTAAGTTCAAAATGTTTTCATTACCAAAAACAAAGCTACCCATTAGTAGTCATTTCCCATTTTCCCCCCAACCCTCCTGCCCTGGCCAATCATTGTGCAACTTTCTGCCTCTGTAGATTTGCCTATGCTAGGTATTTCATATAAATGGATTCGTATTATTGCTTGTATCTAGATGTCCCCCCAAAGCCTCATGTGGTCATAGGTGGGGCTTTTCGGAGGTGGCTGGATTGGATCTAAGGTGTGTGATGCTTGGATCAAGGATGTGATGCTGGGATTGATTCATGGTGCAATGCTAGGATTAAGGGTGCCCCACACTGGGTATGAGTGCTACCTGCCCTAAGGGTGGGTACCCTGGATAGGATATGAGGGACAGAAAGAAGGTTGCTGCTTATCACTTGTCACTTGCTTCTTGCCACTTTTCTTCTTCACTACTTTGCAGTCTTTTGCCCACTATGAACTGTTCCTCCTCTGCAATGCCCCTCTGCCATACCACCCTGCCTTGGAGCTAGTCAAATATGAACTGAAACCTCTGTGAACTGTGAGCTAAATAAACCCTTCCTCCTTTAACTTTGAGTGTCAGGTATTTTGTCTCAGCAATGAGAAAAGTAACTAAGATGTATAGTGTTCTAGCTTAGTCATTAGTATATTGTTTTCAAGGTTAATCTGTGTTGTAGCATGTATCAATGCTTCATTTCTTTCTTTTTGTTGTTGTTGTTGTGCTGAGGATGGAACCTGAGGCTTGTGTGCATGCTAGGCAAGTACTTCACCATTGAGCTACAACCCCAGCTTCAGTACTTCATTGTTTAATGGCTGAAGAATGATTCCATTGTATGCTTGTGTTACTGGGTTTAGGGGTGCTGGAGTCTCCTAGAGGTGGTTTGTTTGTTCTTTCTGTCCTGAACAAAGAATTGATCAAGACAAATGCAAATGGTAATAAAGTTTTACATTTATTAAATATAGGAAAAACAAAACAGGCTCTGTAGAGCAAGTTTGGGCCAAGTAGGAAAAGAAGTATGCTCTACAGGAGAGAGTGGGCTACAGTGAGAGAACACAATAGCAAAAACTCAATGTGGACCATCCTTTTCGTATCTCCCACTCTTCAGGTTGACACCGGGTCTAGGCTGTCCTATCAAAAGCTGCTTGAGTTCTTGCAAGAAGTCCATGTACAAGGCTTTAGGAACTGTTTTGTGCATGTGTCCTGGGATTATATAATTAACAGATCACACCTACTTCCCCAGCCAGCTTTGCCATGCCCTAATCTCCACTCTCAATTATACCACATTTTTAAATCTATTTCATTGGTTATTTGGATTATTTTGTACTTTTTGGATGTTATGCCTAATGCTGCTATGAATATTGGTTTTTCCTTTCTTTATGAAAATGTTTTCAGTTCTCTAGGGTATGTACCTAAGAATGGAATTGCTAGGCCATATGGTAAGTTTATGTTTAACTTTTCCAGGAAATGCCAAAATGTTTCCCACAGGGGCTCCCCTGTTTTTACATTCCCACCAGAAGTATGTAAGGTTTCCAATTTCTCCATATCTTCCTCAACACTGTCTTACTTTTAAAAAAATTATAGTTACCCAAGTAGGTGTGAAGTAGTATGTCATAGTGGTTATGATTTGCATTTCTCTAATGACCAGTAATGTTGAACATCTTTTCATGTGCTTTTTGGCCATTCATGTATCTTCTTTGGGGCAAATCTTTTGCTCATTTTAAATTGGATTGCTTTTGTCTTTTTATAGTATTATAAGAGTTCTTTATATATTCTGGATATTAGTTCCTTATGAGATATATGATTTGCAAATACTTTTTTCTATTGTGTGTTGTCTTCACTTTCTTGATAGTGTCTTTTTAATCACAAATGTTTTAAATTATAATGAAGTCAAATTTATCTTTCTTTTGTCTCTAATGACATGTGTCATATAAATGATTTTATTTTTAGTATACCAAGTGAATTCTGCATTTATGACTGTTGAAGTGATAGCCATTGATTTGAAAGAGTGACCTCTATATTTCAGACTTGGATTTTTCTTGCACCTTTGAACTCTCAACCTATTTTTGTTCACTTTAAGACTTATGTCACTCTGTATTTCCTTAAATGTCTAATATCACTTGTGTTTTGTAGGGTGTGGTCCCAACTGCTCAGCGTGCTGCCATCGTTGTAGGAGTAGAGCTACCAGTCTATGATATTACCAAGAAGCACCTAATACTGTCAGGAATGATGGGTGACACAATTTTGACTCACTTTGTGTAAGTAGGATAGATTATGCTCATTTTATATTTCTGGTAATTTGAGCACAAAAAGCCTCTTTCATTGACACATCAGGTGGAGCTGATAACTGGTACATATGGCCTTACTACCCTTGCCTCTCCTATCACAAGCACTTCAAGTCTTTTGAACATTTTACATTTCACACAGATCTCAAATGTTATAGGTGCTTGGATATTTGGAAGCCATGTGTAATAGAACAAGATGTCTCTGGGATTTGCATTTATTTAAACAGGACTCTGTATCTATTAAGCACATCTGTTATTAGCTTTGGTTAATTTCATATCAGAAAACAAACTTTTCTCAGTGGGAATCAGAAAAAATGGCGAAATTTTACAATTTCTTGAATTTGACCACAGTTTTGGATGAAATCTTGCTAATCTCATCTTAAATTTTCTTTATTATGCAATCTTTATGGTATTTTGCTACTCAAATGCGTTTGCTATAAGATTCTGTACTTTGAAAACTTTATGTAACTAATTGTTGATGCATAAGAATCAACTATTGGCTGCCTGCTTCTGGATCTTGTTAGCCTTGAAAATTGTCTCCTTTAAAAAAAAGAGGCCAAGTTTCGGATTGAAAACTGAAGGGGCAATCTTTGCATGATGTCTCTTTAGAAAAAAATTTCTTTTCTCTTTAGATTTTAATGCAAGGGCAAGTGTCAGGGTTTATCTGATGGGTCTGAGATACTGTACCTTTATGTTTGGCCTGATTCCTATTTAAGTGGCAGAAGGTGGAAGTGGGGGCAATCCGAATTCTTAAAGTTTACATCTTCAGTTCCAGCTTTACATGTGGCTTGGCTGGGGCTCTGGCGTCCAATCCTGTTGATGTAGTGCGAACTCGCATGATGAACCAGAGGGCAATTGTGGGACACGTGGATCTCTACAAGGGTACTTTGGATGGTATTTTAAAGGTATGCATACTGTGGATTTGGCTTACATATTTAGTTTTCTTTGATGTCTCAGACCTTTTTTCAGTCCTTATTCTTGTTGCTGTATGGCATTCTGAAGATGAAAGAAACATTATGTGTATTTTTAGTAGCCTCTCAAAGTCATCCACAGGTAGAAAGCTGTCTCTTTGGCAATCTGCCGATTCACAGTGGTCCTTAGTATTTAAGGGCTTGAGAATACAGGATGCTTTTATTCGTAGCTTTCTGTAGAATTACCAATAGAAAAAACTTAACATATCTTGCATTTTCCCCCTTTAGATAAGATAGAGACCCCATAATAGAAAATTTGGCACTTAAGCAAAAACTAAAAGCCTGGTACTTGATTGGGGGTTGTTCTATTGTTCACAGTTTGCCTTGAAAGTTTCTGTTGTTATGTTTGTAGGAAGCTAAATATCATAAATGTATCATATAATTTGATGATATTGCTACTACAGAAACAAATTTGGGCTAAAATGTGACAGTGCTATTTCTCTGCTGTTAATCAGTTTCATTGAACGACTTTGTTGTATATCAGGAACCATTTTAGTAGCTGCAGAGAAATTATAGCTATTACAAAAGTACTATATGTGTACAAACAGATCATTAATACAAACTGGTAAGTGATAAACTCAGTGCTATGCAATGAAATTATAGCCTAATTGGAAGTTTGAAATCAGCTCCCTGTAGAAGGTGATAAATTGAAAAATAATTCACATCTGTTGAATACTTTGTTGTGTGTTGGGAGCTGTCCTAATGAGGCTTATATATGCATATTCATTCATTTAATCCTCACCATTACCCTATGGGTAGATGCTGAAGCACTGAGGGATTCAGTAACCTGTTCAAGGTGTCACAGCTAGTAAGTAGGAGTGCTGGAGGAGACTCAAACCATTTGGCTTCCAGCTGAACTTCTTAACTTCTATGCTGTGATGCATTCCTCATTTTGTTAGGGTTGTCTAGGTTATAAAGGATATTGAATGTTATACTATAGTTGGACTTTTTAATTATGATGACAAATATTAAAAGGTTTGAATCAGGCCAGATTTGCATTTTTAATAGCTCACTCTGGCTTTCCAGAGATGAGATCTATCACAATAATTCTTAATCTTGGGTGCACACTGGAATCACTTGGTGAACTTTTACAGCCCATTTATTTACCTTAGCAAATCAACTCAAAGCTGAGGGTGTAAGAGCCAGGTTCAATATTTTTAAAACTTCTCAGGTGATTGCAATGTTCACCCAAAGTTGAAGACCACTAATCTAAGGGGATAAGCATGAAACTATGGTTCTTAAAGTGCCTCAGAATCACCTGGAAAATTTATAAAAATGCAGTTAGACTGAGGTCTCGAGTTGCGCGGAACACGCCAAATCAGCCCACTGCAGAAAGGCAGGTCTGTGCACGCCCTACCGAGGTCCCGAGTCGCGGAACATGCCAAATCAGCCCACGCCCCGGCAACAATCCACTGGACACCCCCGCCTCCCTCCCACCCTCTCCTCTATACAGCCACCTGGTTCCACACTACAAAGACTCAGAGGACACCAGACTACCAGACCACGGTACTGAGTCCCACCCCTCCCAGCCCAGAGGTAGGGGCTTCTGAGCCGCTGTCCCACTGCTCCTGGTCCAGAGGAAGGGGCTTCCCAGCCACCATCCCTCCCGCTGCTCCGAGCCCAGAGGAAAGGGCTTTTGGGCCAC
>NW_004624797.1:9644904-9666361 GCF_000247695.1 Heterocephalus glaber
CAAGATGCATTATGTAAAGGTACAATTCCCAATGAGAAATGTAATTGTGTTGTATACCTAAAATGTACCAATAAAAGAATTTAACAACAACAACAACAAAAAAGTAAAAATGCAGTTAGCTGTTCACCATCTCCGGATTCTGATTCCGTAGGTCTTTGCCTGTCTAACAAGGTCCCGGGCAGTAGTCATGCTGCTAGCCTGGTGACTACACGTTGAGAACTATTGCTAAAGATAGGGAAGCTTATTGGGAAGGCTCTTATTCTTAATCTGGGCAGGATGGGGTGAAAGCTTGAACTTCAGCATGATCATGAGGATGTAGAAGGTAGGACAAACTTCAAAATGATTTGTTTGCATAAGTCAGTAAGACTTTGCTTAGATGATACGGAGAGGCATGAGAAAAGGGAGGTGATGAAGGTAACTTTTGGATTTTGAATTTGGTGACCAGATGATGACCCACTGACAGACATCACAAGAGAAGGAGCAGGTTTTATGTGAGATATTGTAGTTTTGGACTCTTAGTTCAATATGCAGTCAGTGGATATATATGGATATACTAGCCCTAAGTTGGGGAAATTTGTGGCTATGGATAAGAGCCTGGGATCATTAGCATACAGATGGCACATGACCAAGGAGAGTGGCTATAGGGGTTGACAACCTTTTGTCTTCCTAGCACACTGAAATAGTATACAACTCTTTTCAGTAGTAATGATTCACTGAGGCAGTGATTCTAAGACCCCAGGGAATATACTGGTAGTTGGCAAAAGTCCCTCTTGGTATTTCTGGCATGCTCTTCCCTCCATTTGACAGTCGCTGGTATAGAGGGAAGAGTAATGTGCCAAGGAAAGAACTCTGGGAAAATCACTTTTAAGGGTTTGGAGGTGAGGACCCCAAGAAAGACACTAAAAAGTAACATTTCAAATATATGAGGAAAGTTGGGAGAGAGTGATATCATGGAAGACAAGGGAATAATGAGTTTCAAGAAGAAATGAATGGTTATTTATTCATTTATTTTGGTTTTTTGAGACAGGATCTCACTAGCTAGCTGTGTAGTTCAAGCTGGCCTCAGACTCACTAATATAGCCCAGGCTGGCCTCAAACTCATAGTGATCCTCCTGCCTCAGCCTCTCTGAGTGCTGGGATTACAGGAACATATGTGCCACCACACCCGGCACTGAATGATATTTAGTGTCACTTGCAGTAGACAAATTCGGTTTGTTAAGGACTGCAAGGTGTGTGTTGGATTTGATATTTTTTGGGGGGAGGTTGGTAAATTGGGTTTGTAAATGCCAGTTTGCTGTGCACTGAAGATTATTTAACATGTTCCTGCTGGCTTGAACCACTGGTGGTACACACATGACTGTCCCTTCGGGTGGCTGGTACCACTGGTAGTAGAAGTGGTACAGTCATGCATGCAACAGTTATGCATGTACCACCAGTAGTTCAAACTGCCCAACAGCGAGACATGTGAATTACAGCCCCATCCATCGTGAATGTGTTAATCATTCATTCAGTATAAAAAGTTTGTGTCTTACATGGTAGGCACTGTTCTATGTTGGTGTGGATACATGATGAACAAAAAGTCCCTGCCTTTTGACACAATTTTTTTAAATGCTGGAGTTTTTACTCGGGGCCTTGTGCATGTTAAGCAAGGTTTCTACCACTGAGCTACATCACCACCTGCCACTTAAATTCTCATAGAAGGGGATAAACACATAGAAAGTAAGGATAAAGTAGACAAATATAAATTACCCTTTTAAGAAATTTGACTGAGAAGAGATAGAAGGTACAATAACGTAGTAATCACTAGCATTTATTGAATGATTATTCTGTGTCAGGCACTCTACATAGAGTATATCCTTTAATTCCCACAGTAGTCCTATAGGAAATATATTATCTTTCCTATTTTGTAAACGAGGAAACTTTGTATCAGAGTAGCTAAGTAACTTACCCAAAGTCACACAGCTAATAAATGGCAGATCTAAGATTTAATCCAGGATCTGTCTGATTACAAAATTTGTACTTAAAACCACTATACCATATTGTATCTTTACAAATATATTTATGTTGGTAGTAAACATTACTTACATTTGGTCATTAGTTTATTTACTTGCTATTAAAATTCTTTAAAATGACTTCTATATTGTCGTTATATGTGATGGCATCATACATTATTATTTTGGATTTCATTTTTTAAAGTTCCAAAACACTTTAGTGAATGGAGAGCGCATCCATCTCTAACATAGCAAAGAGCCGGGGATTTAGCTCAGTGGTTCCACCGCCTGCCCTGCAAGTGCAAGGACCCAAGCTAGATCCCCAGTACCAAAAAAAAAAAAAAAAAAAAATCGGACCTCTAACATAGCAAAGAACCGCTGTAGATGTCATCCTGTTACCCCATCTAAAATCCTTTAATGGCTTCTCATTGACCCAAGGCTCTCTGTGACCATCTTCCACTTCTGTAGCCTTAGTTCTACCACCTTTATTCTACATTCTAGACTTACTGGACAGCTTTCAGCCTTAGGCTTTTTTTGCCTTACGTGTTCACCAAAGTCATAAACTTTGTTAGATACTTCCCAGAACACCTTTAGTACATCTTTCACTAGGCCAGCTCCTGTTCTTTCTTCTGATCTTGTTGCTTTTTCACAAAGGCTTTCTCTGATCATTGGACTAGGTTGTGCATGCAGGGTTTCTGTAGTTCTACTGTTGTAGCATTTTTCATATTTTAAAGCACATCTTTATTGACTAATTCACATGTCAAATAACCCATTTGAAGTGGATTTTAGTATACTTAGTATTTTCCTATACAACCAGATATGTACAGTTGTTACCCATAATTTTAGAACATGAAAATGACCTCAAAAAGAATCTCTTTGCCCTTTAGCTATCACCCCATAGCCCCCATCTATCCTGTCCTAAGAAACCACTAATGTACTTTCTATCTCTGTAGATTTGCGTGTTCTAGATATTCCATGTAAATGGAGTCATATAATATATGACCTTTTGGACTGGCTTGCTTTATTTATTTATTTTTGCAGTACTGAGGATTGAACTCAGGGTCTTTGCACTGAGCTACATCCCCAGCTTTTTGAAATTTTATTTTGAAATGATGTCTTGCTAAATCTCTTTAAGTTGCCCAGGCTAGGCTTGAACTTGTGATCCTCCTGCCTCAGCCTCCTAGAGTGTTGTTGTAATTGCTGTTAATGTCTATCTGTCTCAGTAGAGTCTAAATCCCATGAAGGCAGAGCTGTATGTGTCTTGTGTATCATTTTATCCACAACAAATTACAGTGGACCCTGAAGTTATGACCGGCCTGACATACGAATAACTTGAGTTATGACTGGAATATTAGTTTTAACTTACGACCAAAGTCTTGAGTTATGATCTGAATGCCAGCCACTTGTGCTTCCAGATGGTCTCAGATACGTATTTTTGTTTTTGCAGTACTGGGGATTGAACCCAAGGCCTCACACATGCTAAGCTAGTGCAGTATTACTGAGCTACATTTCCAGCCCTTCAGATACAGATTTAATCCTTAAAGAGTGCTGGAAGGAACATTATAACATCCTTTCCTGTGTGGGGTTAATTGAGAAGTTCTGGGCCAGTATCTCTCTAAGGACACTGAGATCTGCCTGTATATAGGAGAGAGACTTTGAAGGTTGTGAGGAGGAACCTGAGCCTTCAATTGACCGACTTGAGTTACAGCCAGCCCTTGCAAACAAATTGAGTTCAGAAGTCAAGGGTCCACTGTATTTATTAAATGAACAAACCTATATCACTTCATGAAGTATTCTGTTGTTTATGGTTTAATCTATGGAAGTTCTCATTTTTTTCCACACAACCATCTCCAGAAAACAAGTACTTTCCAGTGTTAATGTTTTGAAGAAATTTGTCACTGTGTTAGAGATTTCTAAGGATTCAAATGGCTCACAGAAGTGTTAGAGATCCTTACTCTTTTCGTGTGCACAATTTTTATTCAACAAATATTTGCCACAAAGTTTAATGTGCCCAAGACATTGTGAGGTGGTGGGAATGTACTGGTGAAGAAAACAAACATAGTTTCTGCTCTCTTGGAAATAACACTATAGCTGAAAGAGACAAAGAATGTATGTATAAATAATGTATGGCATAATTTCAGATAGAAGGAAATGCTATGATGAAAATACAGTAATAACATATTGAAATAGGGACTCTGTGGAACTACTCTAGCTAGATTAGTGAGGAAAATCCTGTGAGGATGTGATTTTTAAACAGATGTAAATGATGAGAAGGAGGTGGCCATATGAAAAACTTGGAGAAAAGGATTTAATAAAGAAGGAATAGGTCACAAAAGGGCTGAGTCTGGAATGATCTTGACATGGTCAAAGGTTAGGAAGGAAGCTCCTATGACTGAGTATGGTGAATGAAGGAGAAATTAGTAGGATGTGAAAGCGGAGAGGTGCAGTAAATCATGTAGGATCATGCAGGTTACTATGGAGAATTCACAATCAGAATGGAATCTACCAGGAAGCCCTCTGAGATCTTGTAGCAGGAAAGTGACATGATCTGACTTATAATTTAAAAAAATTGTTCTGGCTTCTACGTAAAGATTTTAGAACAATTAGGAGTTTGCTATGGTACTCCAGGTAAGAGATAATAGGATTGGATTGTATCTATGAGGTCTCTTGTTTAACAGTTTATGATTCTAGGTTACCTGCAAGTAGGCTTTATTTTGAGTAATTTTCAAGTATCAGTTTTGGCCTGAGGCCTTCAGAATTTTCTGAAGATCCATTGGTAGAAGCATGTTACCACTGTTTTTCCCTAAGTGGTACCCTTATTATGTTACTATTTGTTCCCCCCAAAATTGGTTAGTAAGGATAATTATCTCTAGTGTTCTTAAATAAGGGATATTTGCAAGTCTGGGCTCTCATATTATTACGTTGTTCAAATATATCCACTGTTTAGAATAGTGGTAAAATTTACTCAACCAGTGGAAAGGCAAAATATTTCAATATCTAACACAATGCCTAACATATTGTGGTTGCTGAATAGTTCTTTGTTACATATGAACCGTTCCTGCTGGCTGAATTCAGCACAGACCACCAGTTTATGTGACCTTTGATATTCATAATTTGTCACATAGTTCTTATAACTACTTGGTGTTTATAGAGATCCCCATTGTATAAAAGAGGAAACCCAAACTCTGAGCAGTTGCGATGTTCCTTGTGTAATCCTCAAAGCATTCACATTAAATAGGCATGGCATCGCACAGGATTTATAATGATGAAACAGAATCAGAGAAGGAGAGTGACTTGCCCAACTGCTTATTTTTTTGTGTTTGGTTTCTTTGTAACACTTATTTCTGGTGTGTGTATATATATATATATATATATATATATATATATATTTTGCAGAATGAAGTCTACCAGGAAGCGCTCTGAGAGCATGTAGCAGGAAAGTGACATGATCTGATTTATAATTTTAAAAATTGTTCTGGCTTCTATGTAGAGATTTTAGAACAATTAATGACCTTGTGGTACTCCAGGTAAGAGGTGATGGTACCACATTGTATCTCTGAAGTCCCTTGTCATTTAACAGTTTATGATTCTAGGAAATATAGACTATAGTATTTGCTTGTCAGCCCCACTACATATACACTGTATGAGGGCAGGGACTATACAAATGATCTATTCTGTAACAAATTACCCCCAAACCCAGTGCCTTAAAACAGCCAATAGTTTTTTTTTTCTTGCTGCTTTAAGAATGTACTTTATACAAAATAACCAGTTTATATGGAAATAAATCTACAGACCTCCAAGGCTCAAAAAGCTTTTTAAAAAGTTCTTTTAACAAATTATCCAATACACAATATTGAACTAACTATTGAGGTAAGTGTCGCTCTCAGTGAAACAGGGAATCAGCAGATCACGACAAAATATACATAATATAAAAATAAATAGCATTGCCCTTTCCGGTACTGACCAGGAAGGTTCACAGGGCTCTGGCTCTCACAGCAGGAGCTGACTGCCCAATGCTGAGTGCTGCAGCAATGCAGGCAAGTGAGGTACCTGGCCCCTGCTGGGGGAAAGGAGGGGCCACAGCCTATCCATGGGCATCAGCATTTTAATAACTTAATATCTGCACCTCTGTTCCCACCCACCCAACCCTTTCAAAAACACACACAGGACAATCAGCTGGTTATCAGGCAGAATGAGAGGAAGAGACTGGGTAAAAAGTTCAGCTCCAGCAGGAGATAGTCCCTCCATGCACTTGGGTGTCTAGCACAGAGAAGGATCAATACCCAGAATGGAGAAATGCTTGTATCAAGAGATTATCTGAGCTGGGATGCAGTGAAGCTCACCCCAACTCTGCTTTCCAGAGGGGGAAGAGTAAAACTCTGGGGCTTAAAGCTGCACAGTAAGAGTTGAGAGCCCATGTCTTCTCATTGAGTAAGACTCAACCACATCCACAGTTCTTAGCAAATAACTGCCTCTACACACTCAACCCACACTGCAGCTCTCCAAAGAACTACCTGCTGGGACAGGACATCCCAAACACTCTCAGGACTGAACACTACGTGACGCTCTGAAACATGGAACTGATTCCCCTGATGGGAGCCCATGAAGAATCTGACCTGAGGGTGAAATGACCAACAGACAAACACGAAAGGGGAAATAATGCTAGAAAAGTCCTTGTCTTTATTTATTGGAAAAATCAAGGTTCTCACAAATGTTAACAGGATTCTGACACTACAGAACTGTTTTTGCTTGAGACTCTTGATTAAAAACTTTCCTGGGTAATTTCAAATTAGCTCTTAAGAACTGTGTAGCCTTTATAAATTTGAATTTGAATTAAAAAAGGAAGGGAGGGGCTGGGGATACAGCTCAGTGGCGCCACACCTGCCAGGTAAGTGCAGGGTCCTGAGTTGGATTCCTAGTACAAAAAAAAAAAAAAAAGGAGGGAGGGGAAAAAAATGTCCAACCACATGGAATGCACTGAAAGAATGAGTGAATTGTAAGGCTGTTTGTGGTAACATTGATTTTGTTTTTTTAAGACAGGGTTTGCTATGTAGCCCAGGCTGGCCTCAAAATCACAGATATCTTCCTGCATCAGCCTCTGAAGTGCTGGGACTACCATGCCCAGCTGTGAAAGCAATATTGGATTTTATGTGTTTGAGACAGCAGTCAGCATACCAGCCAATAGTTATTATTTTGCAGTTTCTGTGGGTCAGGAGTTAAGAAGTGGCTCAGCTGAGTGATTCTCACTAAAGATCTATCATGAATTTGTAGCCCATTTTTCTGCTAGGGCCGAAGGCCTGCCTGGGTCTAAGTTATCTGCCTTAAAGGTAACACATGGCTGTTGGCTGGAGGCCTCAGTTCTTAACCATGTAGGCCTTTCTTCATGACATGGCAGCTGGTTTCCTCCAGAGTGAATGATCCAAGAGAGAACTAGATATAAAGTACCTTTTATAACCTAGCAATGGAAATAATATATGTTCATAACTGTCTTATTCTATTGGTGGACTAATCTTGATATGTTATATGGTGGGCTACCCAGGGGTATGAATAACTGGAGGTAGGATTTAGTAGTGGCCATCTTGGGGACTGGCTACTACAGGCATTCTCTCTGTCTTGTTTACTGTCTTAGCCCCATGGTGGGTGCTCAGTAAATATTTGTTGAATAAGTGAGTAGATAGATTTAGACTACATGTAAATTCAGAGTATATCTTTAGAAAAATGAGCATTCATGGAGCCATAAGTTACTAGAGTAGAGTGGAAGATGGCTGTCAAATGTAAAGAGAAAGGGTAACTCACTTTATTTTTGGTTGTCTTTCCCTCAGATGTGGAAACATGAGGGCTTTTTTGCACTCTATAAAGGATTTTGGCCAAACTGGCTTCGACTTGGACCCTGGAACATCATTGTATCCTTTTACGATGTGAAAATAAAGCAAAATGTTTCAAGATCCCAGGTAATTCCAGGTTATGGGAAGGAAATTTGATTATTAAAGCCTTAAGACAAGTAAGAAACTATCCCGTTGGTGACTGTTGAGGATGGAAGTAAATAAACAGCCTTCAGTTGGAGGCTAATAGAGACTAAAGTAGGTAGAAAAGATATGCCAAACTTTCCTCTTCTCCTCTTTGAAACAAAATGACGGGAAGGGGAGGGTAAAGAGGTATAAGGGAGGGTAGTAGAAGGATGCATATGATCAAAATATGTTATATACATGCAAGAAAAGGCCACAATGAAACCTAGTATTTTGTAAGATTAATACACACACAGACACACACATATCAAGAGAAACAAAAACCAAATGACAACAAGTACATCCAGTGTGAAAGGGGCAAGGGAGTTTTTAGAAACCTTGATGGGAAGTCAGGTGCTGTGGTTCATGCCTGTAATCCCAGGACTCTGGGGGGCTGCGAGGAGCTCAAGTTCAAGCCTAACCTGGGCAATTTAGTGACTTAGCAGGCTCTGTCTCAGATCTTTTGCAAGAGGGAAGGAGACCAAGAGATGGAGGGAGAGGGGAAGGGGATGAAAAAAGAATTAAGATGTGTTATGTACAATGTACCAATCCCCATGAGCAGTGTAATCATTATGTACTGTGAACAGGTACTAATAAAATTGAAAAAAGGGATTGAAGATATAGCTCAGTGTGAAGGTCCTGGGTTCAATCCCCAGTATCCCCCTCACCACCACCCCCAGAAAAAAGAAAAAAAAACCTGATAAGAGATGCACTTGTGGGTCAGTCTCCCTCTTTTAACTGTGTTTGAGTGCCTCCTATGTGCAGAGCCGTGTAATGGATACTATGTGTGGTGCTGTGTGTAAATTGGTGAGTACTGCAGGTTTGAAATTAATTCCCTGACCTTGTGGGGTCTGTAGGTGGACAGAGATAACATCTCTTTCTCAAACTTTTGGAATTGGTCTGAATACCTACTGTGCAACCACTTCTCAAGCACTGAATTTTATGTTATCATGCATGTTCTTGTGTATTGTGTGTGTATTGTTTTCTCACACTGAAAACGGTATTAGTTTTAATCTGTTTATATTGCTAAGTGAGAATGATCATAGTGGGCACATAGTAGGCACTCAGCACATTTGATTTGACAGGTGTTGTTTTTAAAAAAGAGTTTTAAGGCAATGAAGCTTAGAGTAGCACAGATTAAATGCCTTAATTTAAGAAAATGCAATGCACAATTTAGAACTGGGTTTGCTTTTCAGTATCAATTCAGACATTTTCCATGACTTACTTTTCAGTTTTTCATTACATACGAGCAGCTCAAGAGGCTTCAAATATAAGAACTGGATATATGAGAGCCCAGCTCAGCCAGCCTTTCTACTGTTTTTCTTTACCCCTTTTTCGTGTTCTAATGTGTTTTGACAAAGTTGTGTTTACTGAACCAGTGGTCTCCCAACTCTCCTGATCAAAGAACAATAGGATGGTTCAGCTTTGCTCATGCATTTGTGTTACCATGTTAACTTTTCCCTGAGAGGAACTGTTTACATTGAAACTCTGGTGCCAGATTGGTATCTTCTGTGAAGATGGATACTGATGGGTAACATTCAAAATGGCCATTTGTCCAAATGTGGGTTAAATGTAGTTCGTTGGCCCCAGATCTGGGTAAGAGCAGAAGATATAGGCTGGGACAGTTACTGAAATGTATGCTGTAGACCTTGGTTCTTAGTAAAGTATTTATTGGCAGAATCACTTTGACTGTCTTTATTTACTATTTTCCCTTTTGCCAACTCTTTTAAGTTACATTCTCCCAAAAGTGACAAAGGGTGACTATGAAATTGATCCTGGTCTCTTAAAATACACCTTTTGGGGATAGAATAATTGCATTGTGCTTTCTCACTGCTATTTATTGTCATGACACTTGTTTCTAAACATCAGGCAAGTGGCTCTTTCCTAAGCATGAATAAACGAGCAACTGGCTCATTTGAAAGTTTCTGCAGATAAAATGGTAAGAGCCGGGCAAAAGGTTCTACCTACTTTCTTGTACTAGAATAGGCACTAAATTTTGGTGGAATGAATAGTTTAGGTCTTCATCTTTATGCATTCATTTGTTTGTTCATTTATTATGTGTTCATTATTTCCTAGATGCTGAAATATTAAAATGCATAAAACAAGGCTGGGTGTGGTGGCACACACCTGTATTCCCAGCACTCGGGAGTCTAAGGCGGGAGGATTGCCGCAAGTTTGAGGCCAGCCTGGACTGCATAGTGCGACCCTGTCTCAGAAAAAAAAAGACCCCAAAATGCATAAAACAGTGTATGTTTAAGCTCACATTATAGTAGGGGAACAGGTATATAAGTAAATTATTACAGTGGGTTTTAAGTACTTTGTGAGAGACAAAGTGCTTTTGGAGCAGAGAGGAGAAACAGCCTTCCCTAGAGAATTTGCCAAAACTTCATAGCAGAGGTGACACTTGAGCCAAGTTAAGAGAAGAGTGGACGTTATGTGCATAATATGTTATTCATTTTGACAAATGTTTAACAGCATGTATATATCTTTAGAAAATCATATAGAATGGTTTCACTGCCTTAAGAATCCTCTGGGGCCGGGGATTTAGCTCAGTGGTTTTGCTGCCTGCTGCACAAGTGCAAGGACCGGAGTTCGATCCCCGGTACCAAAAAAAAAAAAAAATCCTCTGTGGTTCTGTTTGTTCCTTTCTCCCTCATAACCTCTGCCAAGCACTGAATCTTTCATTGTCTCTATGGTTTTGTCTTTTCCAGAATATCATATAGCTGGAATTCTCTAGTAGCCTTTTCAAATTGGCTTCTTTTGCTTAGTTATATGCACTTAAGATTCTTCCATGTCTTCTCATGGCTTGGTAGCTCATTTCATTTTAGCTCTGAATAACTGTCTGAATCTATCACATTTTATTTATCCATTCATCTACCAGGGGACATCTTGGTTACTTCCAAGTTTGGGCAAGCCATTAAAGATGCTATAAACATTTGTGTGCAGATTTTTGTGTTAACAAAAGTTTTCAACTCATTTAGATGAATACTAAGGAGCATAATTGCTGGATGGTAAGATAAGAGCATGTTTAATTTTATAATAAACTGCCAAACCATCTCCCAAATACAATTTCATATTCCCAGAAGGAAAGAACAAGAGTTCCTGTTGCTCCACGTCTTTTCTAGCTTTTGGTGTTGTCATTGTTTTTGGATTTGGGCCCTTTTAGTAGGTGTGTAGTGGCATCTCATTGTTTATATTTATTTTTAAATACTACTTGTATCAAATACCCCATTCAAACCCAAATGGATAAGCAAAAGATAAACAATTTTTCCCAGTGATATAGCCTAAGAAGTAGTTTCTTGGAGTATATATTCATATATATTGGAAATTGGCTGTTGTTTGCCTCAACTCAGATGTTAAAAGAAGCCTTGTGATTTCCTCTCCCTTCATCTAAATAAGTTTCCTCATAATTTCATATACTATGTGTCACACCTGATAACTGCATATTACATTTGTGTGATTATTTGATTAATGCTATATCCCATTAGTCTGTAAGCTTGTGAAGATCAGAATTTTGTCAGCTTTGTTTACTGCCAGGTTCATAGTGCTTAGCATAGTTACTTGCACTCAGTGGTACCTTGGTTTATGAACTTAATTTGTCCACAATTTTGGAAAAGATGGCCATGTTTGTGTTTGTGCGGGAAAGGTGGCTGTGACATGTTTGTCACCTGTTGTAGGGTTTGCAAATAAAAACAAAATTTTGTCAAACATTTTTGTTTGTGAACCAAGCATTCATGAACCAAGGTACCACTATATTTGTTATATGAATAAATGAATTGATTTGTAGCCAAAGGATTGGATAAATTGCCTAGAAAGATAAAGGTTCAGCAAATATTATGGGCTTTAAATTGAATTAAACTTAAATTACTACATAGATGATTGTGGGATAAGGATTACATCAAGCCTGAGTCACTAGAAGGGCAGTGTTGCCATGGCTTTAAATATTGTCTATATGCTGATGACCTCCAAATGTACACTCCCAGCCTGTTCCTCTCCCCTGAACTCTGTACTTTTGTGCCCTGCTGCCTACTCCATCTCTGTTTCATTTTTTTCTATTAAATTTTAATAGACATATAAACTTAACATGTACAAAACAAAATTCTTGATTTGCCCCCTAAAAGCGCTTTTAGTGGTTTAGGCCTTGAAGTAATCCTTAACTCTATTCTCTCTCTCACAACCCACATCCTATTCCCTAGCAAGTCATATTTGAAGGGATGAAATGATGATCAAAATCTGTAGGCTGAAAAAAAGTCTGTAGGCTAGAAGTTGAAAAAGCTCTCCACCCTCCATTTTTTGAGAGGCTGGAGAGAGACAAGTCAGATAAAAATAGCTAAGCCTACCATTGGCAGCACACACCTTTATCCCCAGCTACTCAGGAAGCTGAGGGTGGAGGATTACTTGAGCCTAGGAGTTGGAGGCTAGCCTGGGCAACATAGTGAGACCCTTTCTCAGGTAAAAAAAAATTGAGAAACAAATAATAGCTGCTAATTCTATGGCTCTTACTAGGTTCCAGGTACGATTCTAAGGCTATTATGTTTATAAAACTGTCTAAATCCTTACTACCACTCCTATGAGGTAGGTACTATTCTAATTTTTTAGATGAGAGGCTAAGGCACAGATAGGTGTAATAATTTGTCTCTAGAAAAGTGGCAGTCTGGCTCATGAGCCTCTGTGTATAATCACAATCCTAGAAGTGGGCTAACGTACCTTGTCCTGAATCACTAAAGTTTATAGCAGGTGAGCACTAAAGAATATTGATTTCATTAATTCCCCTATTATTACAGCACCCCAGGAGAAAGAAGGTCAATCATTTTTGTGCTTTGTCACTCTTTGACATGTACCTGTAATACCAGATTTAGATTATTTTCCTGGTGACCTATGACAGTGAATATATTATTTTCCCCTTATACTCTGCTTTCTACTGCTTCCTTCTTGTTCCTTTGTTGGCTGTTTTTTCTCTATGACCTCCTTCATCACTACCCACCCCTCTTCCTCCAATCTTAAGTGAATACAGTTCACCAGGGGTAGCACAGCAAGGTTCAGAAAGAAGTCCTTCCTGTCAGAGACAGCACATCAGCACCACACAGACTTGTTCCTTTTGGACATTAGACCTGTGATACAGATTCCACTAGCTTGAAATTTAGCAATTTGGACATGGGCCTAGATTTGTCACCCTCTCACCTCCAATGCAAAGAAATATTTCGGTTTTAAGCAAACTTATGGACAAATGATTAAACTAGTAAGAACCTGATTATAAATAATTGTTTTGTATTCACTATAGCATATCATTTAAGAGGTTTTTTTAAGCCTAGTCCAGTAGGATCTTACATATAAATTAAAGTCATAAAATTGCTTCTTTTTAGTCAAATATCTTCGTGTTGCCTCAGAATGGCCATTCTTCAGTAATCTTAATTCCTAAAATTTCACTGCAAACGATATTTCTCCTCTTTCTATTCAGTGTCTCAGCATCAGAATCCAATTGTATTTTGAGCTGTGGCTCACTGGTCAGTAAACGCTCTTCATGCATCCTTGTCTCCCTCACTTAGTAAGTCAGAAAAACAATTTAATGAATTTATTGTACAAGGTTACTAAAGGACTTCATAATGTTAAAGTAGTGGTTGGAATTTTGTATAAGAAATGTTTGGATTATGAGTCTTTTTTTTTTTTTTTTTTTACCTTTGAAATAACATCCAAGCCAGTCGGCCATAATTTCTTGGTTTCTGTATCTCACCTCCCCTTTCCCCCTTCAGTACTGGGGATTGAACCCAGGGTTACTGATCTGTATCCCCAGCCCTTATTTTGTTTTAAGACAGGGTCTGGCAGAGTTGCTCAGGCTGGCCTTAAATTGTGATTTTCCTGCCTCAGCTTCCAGAGTAGCTAGGATTTCACTTTTTTTTTTTTTAAACAACCTTTGAAATGATATTATGACACCTATTTGATTTTCTATAGAAAGTGTTTTAAATTTTTTGATTAGTTCAATGGACAAATCTGTAAAAATACTACAGGTGGTAAAAGCACATTGAAGTTTTATAAAGTGTGACATTTTACTGGGCCTATGTTATGTCAGCATGTTTATCAGCTTTCTAGTGCCTTAGTATCAATACAATTGAGACAGAACTGAAACTGATAAGGATTTATTATAGTAAAACTCTGAAAAAATAAATGGGAAATGTGATTTAATCATGGGATCGTTGGGCAACATACCAAATAAAATAAACCTAAACAGATGCAGAGACCTCAAGCTCTTGTGCCTCCATTATGATCTTAGTTCTTCCAGAGCTCAGAAGCAAATGAATGCTGCCTGCCCCATTATGTAGAAGGGGTTTTAGAAGAAACAGGAACTACTTTGTGCATTAAAACAGGCTCTGAGGCCCTTAGCAGCTGCATTAGTCGTTTCTAAGGTTCTTCATGAGAGAGCTCATTGAACACAGTGGCTGATTATGGTTCTAACAGCTTGTGAATCCAGTGAACATATGGCTGGTAGTAGCATGTTAGGCAGTCATGCCCTTTGCCCTGCCACAGTTGATCCATTAGGTTGAGCACATCTTCCATTCAGCAAACTGTAGGACTATGACTTCAAGGCTTCAGCTGCATCAAGAACTGTCTCCAAGCTCCATGTGTAAATGTTTTACTCTCATACTTACTCAGCATTTTCTGATAGAGCACAGAGACTACCTCAGAAAATTTAAAGGGTGGAAACATTGAAATTGCTCTCTGGATATTACATAGTGCTGCGTTGATGATGTATTTGCATCATGAGGTGTTTTTCATTTACAGTTTTTGGCAAGGAAGTGCAGCTACTCGTATACACTTGTGTAAAGAATGGTCTTTTATCAGAGAAGGTCCTCTTCAATCTGGGGTGCAGCTTCAGGAGGGATACACATGGAACAGTGAGGGAGGAAGGGGATGCCCACCTAGCCAAGTAGATCAGCTGCATCAGCCTGGTGATTGCAGCCAGATCCCCTTCACATCTACAAGGTGAGGTGCTTTCTTAAGCTGCTATGTTCTGTTAGTCCAGATTTCTGAATTTGTAGGAGACAGATCAACAACACTAGCAGTAGGGCATATCAAAAATTTCCTTTTGTTAAAACAATTAACTCCCTCCATATGGTTTATGCTTTCAGGAATTCATATGCTTTTATTTCTTGGAGATACTTAATTCACTGTAGTCTGTTCATTTATCATTCATTTATGACTTCTCTTAGCATATATGTCAGGGCAACATTACACTTCAAGAAATGTCAGCAAAAGTCAGAATCATAATTCTTATAAATGTTTAATGTCCCTTCATTTAGTAATAAATACTGCTTTGGAGAATTTATCCTTAAGAAATTCAACAGAGATGTCAAAGATTTATACAAAGGGCATTTGTGGTGGTGTTATAACAATGAGAAATTGGAAATAACCTCAATTTTATCACAACCATAGAGAAATTGTTAAGATGTTACATATTCATTAAAAAAACATGCAACCAATACAAGTTACAGTTTTGAAGAAGACTTAATGACAGGAAAACATGCACAGTATAATGTTAAGTATAAAAAGATGAAGGGGAATAACTGGTCATTTCTAGTCTAATTATGGGTATCTTGTAATTTTCCATATTTTAAATTTTTCTAAAATGAATAAAACTTTTATAATCATAAAGGAATAATAAACATCATTCATACATTAATATGTATCTCTAAAAGAAATGCTATCAAAGATAGGGCAGTTTTAGCACCTTGCTCTCAAATACTTGTGGGATCAGTAGCTGGACAGATGATTAGACAAATGAATGATAGTGGACATTTGTAGGTACCACCATTGACTGTATAAGACTGCAGAAATAACACATGAGGATCTATTAATTAAAAGAAGATTCCAGACCTATCAGCAGTTTTTGAAAGATAACATGGAAGATACTGAAGGAATCATAAAATTAAGTGCCTGGTGATAGACAAGGAGCTGTGCTTTGTGCTTGAGTCCATTGCTACTCTTTTTGCACAGATATTGACATCATGTTTCCTCTTATTCTGTGTGTGCCCTTGAAGTATTTCTCATGCTTGCTCTTTTTATTGGTCTCTATTCAGTTTGGCCAGAGACTGAGCTTGGTGAGAATTAAATCAAGGTCATGAGTTCAATTCCCATTTGAACCAGTTAATACTAGTTCATCCAGGGAAAGTATCCCAAGGCTAACTGGCTGGCTAACTCCCAGAGGTGGGCTTATTGGTCATACAGGAGAGTGTTGGTAGTTCAAGGCAACCTGCCTCTAACACTCGTAAAACTATTCAAAACACCCTTCCTTGTACAGGGAGCTATGTGTTCTTATGTTCTTAAGAGTAGTCCTGAAACTGAGGTGCAATATGCATAACTGTAGCTACCTAAGGATTTAATATATAACTTAGTATTGTCTCAGTTTTTATAACAAATCCATGATAAGTTGCTCTTGGAAACTATGAATGGAGTCAATTGACCTATATTGTATCCTACAAAGTCTTAATATCTTGATCAATTACTGAACAGAATCTGGCCTCTTTGCAAGTCTGTCAGAAGACACATTGGATGCATGACTGGATCCTCTCCAATGCATTTTCTTATCTGTGAAGGAGCCTGCATAAAAGAAAGCCATTAGGGCTGGGGATTTAGCTCAGTTGTTCCACCGCCTGCCTTGCAAGCACAAGGTCCTGAGTTCGATCCCTGGTACCAAAAAAAAAAAAAAAAAAAAGAAAGCCATTAAACTTTTGCATAGCATTCTGTATCTCTGCTCTTGGCAGCTTATTAAAGTGTTCTTCGTTGTAGTTACTCTTGAACCAAAATGTATGATACCAGAGTTAATGCCTTGTTTCTGCCTGCTCTGTCTTGATACTGCTAAGGTATTAGATGTACTACTTGTCTTTTTCTACCTGGTTACCTATTATTACTCATTCTGTAAAACCTTACTCAGGAGTTGAGTAATTCAACGTTCTGAGTCAAAATGTCTTTGTCTTGTGGATCATAGTTGAATATGATGGACTCCCTTTAAGTGGGGCAGTTGGCTGTTTTATTTAGGATTTTTAAGGAAGAAAACTAACATTTTTCTGGACACCCACACTGTTCTGTATAGTTCACTAGGTGTTCTCACATATGTTACCGATAATAAGGTAGTCATTCTTACCGCAATTTAACAGAAGAGGAATTTAGTTTTGAAAGTATAAATAACTGAATCATAATTTCAATACTTGTCTTTTGGACTTAAAAGCCCATGATTTTTCAGCTGCACATACTGACTCCCAGGGATAGCAGCATCTCTTGGTCAGACTGAACCTAAGAACACACTTTTCACCTAGCCACTCCTCCTTTTCTCCCATAGCATTAAAAATCTTTAAGATTAATTGTAAATTGACAAATAATAATTGTACATATATATGGGGTACAATGTGACTTTTCATATATGTAGAATGATTAAATCAGGCCAATTAAGTAAACTTCATTACACTTTGCTTATGTTACCTTAGTCACATGCATCCTTTGCAGCAAGGCCAGGAATTACGCTTTGAATCAACAATAAGGAGGGCATTGGTTTGAGCCTGCTTTCAATTTTGTCCAAAATTCAGTTATTATTTGTATTTTGCCTAGTTCCCAACCCAATCCAAGACTGTGCTAGCATCAACTGTGACTTGCCGGATGCTCAACACTTAAAGGCCTGTTGAGTTTCATCATCTACTCAAGAACCAAAAATGTCTTCGGTTATTTACTGCAACATAAAAGCTTGCAATAGTGAAAACAAACATAAAAGTCTGCTATGGTGAAAAACAACTTACCAAAGGAGGGATGATGTGAAGAATAGCTGAGTGAGAAACAGGCTATTAGATAGAGGGTAAAGATAGGAAGAAGGGAATTTTCAAGAGTACAGAAACTCAAAAGGATAATAATTATCTTCTGAATGTCTGATGAAAGAAAGCTGAGAGCTAATCTAAGACTAAAGGAGAATCCAGGAAATCCAAATACAAAGTATCATGCAAATTTAGGAGCAAATGGAATAAAGTGTAGCTCTGAGGAGCAAAGTGGGTTCAGTCTGGAGAGCTTGGCAGTACCTGCCTTGGTGTCTACCTCTTTTCCCTCTTTCTTCCCTTTCAGTGTCTCAGAATGTGTGAGTTAGCTGTGTGTCCTCAGCAAGTAGCTACAAGTGACATATGAAGCAACTGATGGGAGCAGGCACAAGATAGTGGAAAAATATGGTGGACTAGGAGGGTAATAGCAGAAATATTCATAAGATAGGCTATTCTCCCCCGAAAAGTGCTCCCATTCTTTGAACCCCCGAGACCATGAGGTGTGAGAAAAGATAAGCTTTAGACTCTGACTCTATATAAAATCTCTGATTCACATTGGGAATGGCAGAAAGTAGAGGAACTCCTCACATTACCAAAGCAAGTTTTTGTAGTAAATCATTATAATATACATTTACAAAGAAAATAACCTAAGTTCTCTAGTGCTGTGCTGTCTAATATGGGAGCAACTAGCTATATATGGCTAATGAGGTTTTGAAGTATGGTTTAAATTGAGATGTTCTGTAAGAGTGAAATACACTCCAGATTTCAAAGACTTATATGAAAAGAATAGTTTTTAATATTGATTATGTTAAGTGATAGTAGTTTGGATATATTGGGTTAAGTGAAGCATTAACATTAATCTTTACAGGGATGGAAATGTTAATTATTCGGATTAGATCAGTACATATTATACACATGTATTGAACTATCACACTGTACCCCTCTCTATATACACTTAAAATTATTAAATATTAAAGCCTGAGGCTAAAACATTAATTTTTTCCTATTTCCTTTTTAACATGGCTACTAAAGCATTAAAAATTATGTATGTAGCTTCCATTATATTTCTGTTAGACAGTGTTGCCCTGGTATATTAAAAAAAAATAGGATTAGAAACCAGGTATGGCCTCTAATCCCAGCACTTGGGAGGCTGAACCAGGAGGATTGGGAGTTTAAAGCTAGCCTGAGCTACATCTGAGCTACACAGCAAGTTCAAGGCCACCTTGGGACCCTGTCTAAAATATATATATTAGCAGTACTTTTCTTTATGTATACCTGTTCAAGTGACAGGCTCACTTTAAAATAAGGACAGGGAGGAGTGGAGACTTGCAAATAGAGAAACTGATTATAGAAGAGAATCAGGATCTTGCATCAGTTACCCTTGGTTCTAGGGGTGAGGGGTTGGGGGAGGTGGAGTAATCAATTGCCTGAGGACAGTTCTGTCATTCCCCTAGCTCCATCTCCTAGTTGGGGCTCAGAGTAAAGAGGGCAGAGGCGCTTTGAAACTTCTCTTTCCTTACCATCTTAGCCATCAATCTCCAAGTGGGAGATGGTGACAATATGACAGGAACTTCCCCTGGGCCTATCCGGACCACCATTCCTGGCTGAGAAGAGAAGGAGGAATGATGTGAGCCCCTTCTTCACTCCCAAGGCCATGTAGTAGAGCTGCTGCCGTACCTCCTTCTGCCGATAGGCATAGATGAGTGGGTTAAGCAGGGAGTTGCCTACACCAAGCAGCCACAGGTACTTTTCCAGCACTGGGTAGAGGTTGCACTCCTGGCAGGCCACCTGCACAATGCTGGTGATAAAGAAGGGGGACCAGGATAGAGTGAAGCTCCCGATGAGAACAGACACGGTGCGGATAGCCTTGAAGTCGCTGGGACACCGTGAGGGCCGGTAAGCTCCAACCATGGCTCCTGCATGTTCCATCTTTCGGATCTGCTGGGTGTGCATGGAAGCAATCTTGAGCATGTTACAGTAGAAGAAGACAAAGAGGAGCATGGCTGGGAAGAATCCAGCACAGGAGAGGATCAGCACAAATCTAGGGTGAAATACAGCAAAGAAAGTGCAGACCTTTTGATAGGTGGTTTGCTGGAACATGGGGACTCCGAGTGGGAGGAAACCAATGAGGTAAGACAGCAACCACAGCCCAGCAAGGCAGGCCCCAGCCATGAGCCCACTCATGATCTGGAAGTAGCGAAGGGGCTGCTTAATAGCAAGGTACCTGTCCAAGGCAATCAGCATGACCGTGAGCACAGAGGCAGCTGCAGAAGAAGTGACAAATGCCATTCGAAGTCTGCACAGGGTCTTCTGTGTGGGCTGAGCAGAGATGAAGAGCTGGTCTGTGACGAGGCCTGAGATAGCCACACCAATCAAGATGTCAGCCACAGTCAGATTCAAAGTGAAGCAGAGACCAACATCGTTCTTGTGGATTGACAACAGCACAGCCACAGCCACTAGTGCATTTACAGCAATGATGAGGAAGGCCAGGACAGCAAGGATCACTCCAAATGAGTAAGATGACTCCATGTCTGGAAGTGGGAGGACTTCCACTTAACAGGGCATGCTGGTTCTCCAGTTCAAATTCCGGGCTATGTGGTTCAGAGCCACAGTACAGTTCTGGGCATTACTGGCAGTCCAGGCTGGCAGCTCGTCATCTTTGGGATCCTGATGCCATTAAGAATTACCCTCTCTGTTTTAGTCCTCAGCCTTCTGTCTCTCCAGCTTTCTGAAGTCAGAATCCTAGTGTAGACCTTCCCCTGGGCCCTGAGCTAGTCCCTCCCCCTCCAACAACAAGTTACTAGGCAACTCCTAAGTACCTGGAACATGCTGTCTCCAGGCCCTTCTCCTTTCATTGATGCTTCGAGGGCTTCGGAGGCATGGGCACATTCAAAAGCTTGCCTGTCTGACAGAAGATATGATTGACTAATCACACTTTTCCTTCCTCCATAGTTTGATATTAAATTTCCACTTCTTTTATTCCTAAGCCTCAAGTGTCAGCTTAATAACTGATCTAGCTTAATTAAGCATTTGCCTAATAAATAATCCTTATATGACTGCTTTTAATCAAGCAAGATGATCATAATCAGTTGAAGTGGAAAATGAGGACAAATGAGCTAGTTGAGGGATGCAGCATCAGCATCCTTCAAGTGTATTACCACACATTTAAGCTGTTTCTTTTTATTTTGGGGTAATGGGGATTAAACCCAAGGCTTCCATACTGAGTTACATCCCCAGCCCTTTTTCTTTTTTTCTTTTTTTTTCCCTTTTTATTTTGAAACAGGGTCTCACTAAGTTGCCCAGTCTGTACCTCAGCCTCCCAGAGTGCTGGAACTACAGGTGTGTGCTACCACACCCTGCTCCATGCTTTCTTTAGACCTATTTTTATGTGTCTAGGATGAGGACTTGGAACTTACTGAGTTTCTTGAATTAATACTTTCCATGAAACGTGGGAAGTTTTATGCCATTGTTTCTTCAAAAGTTAAGTTGGTGTTTGTTTTTTGTGGGTTTATTTTGGGGGGGGGTTGGTACTGGGGATTGAACCCAGGACCTTTGCACTGAGACAGGATCTTGTTAAATTTCCCAGGATATTAATATGAGAAAATGGAAAAATAGGAACAAAATCTTTGTAAATAGGGAGGAATGGAGGGGTTGAAGGGAGGGCTGGGCA
>NW_004624797.1:9678798-9700758 GCF_000247695.1 Heterocephalus glaber
AAAAAAAAAAAAAAAAAAAGTTACCACGGTTGTTCAGTCTCCATTCCGCAAACATTTAGAGCTAAACCAATCAGTGTCAGATATTATCCAGGAGCTTGGGGTCCCTGTAATGGACCAGGCTCATACCTTTGCCCCTTATCACAGAGTAGAGTTGCGAAGGAGTAGGGAAAAATTCTCTACAGTGAAAGGAGCAAAAGCCATCAAGCGTGGGAGACCGTGTAAGCGACAGTGCGCAGGCGCCATACCTCGCTGTGGCTGAGCGCTTCCTGTTTCATTTCCGCTGACTCCAGTGGGCCTGCGCAGGGCCGGCACCGCGCCTGCGCCGCGCAGCCTAGCCCGGAAGCTGAGTGAGGAGCGCGAACTACCCCGAAGATGAAGTAAGGTTTCAGTTTGCCGCTGAGGAAGGGGGAGTGGGTCGCAGGGGGTGGCCCACTCGGGTTTGGGTGGTAGAGTGCCTACCCGGCGAGGGGAGGTAGCCGCTTGGAGACCAGAGCGTCTCCTTCCCTAATTTCGCTTCCCCTTACCTTGGGCAGGCCTATCTTACTTGTCCACTCCCCTCCCACCCCCGCCCCACAGCCCTTTGACTAAGGTGAAGCTGATCAACGAGCTGAATGAGCGAGAGGTCCAGCTTGGGGTGGCCGAGAAGGTATCCTGGCATTCAGAGTACAAGGACAGCGCCTGGATCTTTCTGGGTAAGGTCCACATCTTCCTCCAGCAGTGCTCCTTGGAGTCTCTCCTAGCCTGCTTCTGATCATTTCAGAGTTCCTGCCCATCATTTCTCCCCATATTCATCACGCAGTTTTGCATCGTGTTTGCCTGTGAATCCGTGTTTCCCTTATGATTTTTCGCCTGTTTTAGTTTGCTCTCCTTGCCAACCAGTGCTCTTGGGAGTTACTACTTGCCATTCACCATGCTAAGGGTCTTTCCACTTGGTTCCCCAGAGACTGTTGTCATCTCTCCCACACCCAGTCACCCCTTATACAGCGAAGGAAACCAAATGCAGTGAAGTTAATGGACTTCTCTCAGATCACACAACCAGAACTGTGGGATTCTAGAACTCATGGGCTTGGCTATTATCCTATATTACTACTAACTGCCTTTTCCCATCCCTCTCGCCTCAGATTTATCTTTCTTCTCCAGTTAGCTCCTACTTTCCGTTTATGGCCACATTACCATCTCTGTACTCAGTTTCACAACCAGTAGTTACTGCACCAGATATTGTCCTAAGCACTTTACATATCGTTATATTTAATTCTTATAAGTCCGGTGAGACAAATATATTAATATCCCCATTTTACAGAGAAGGAAAGAAACATTTGGAGAAATTATTTCCTATGAAATAATTAACAGTTGTCTTTATAATCTTTAGTTTATGTGTAGGTGGAGTTAATAATGATGTATACTGTTATGTTTGTGCTTTGTTCATAGAAGCTGGATGTGAGGACTGAATAATCAGATTTGTTTGGTTAGTGGTGACCCCAGCCCGTCCACTCAGAGTTAATCACTTTTTTTCTGTATTACTGGCACCTTATATGTACCTCTGTCATTGCATCAGACTGATTTCTGTGAGAGCAAGGCTTGTGGCATACCTTTTGTACCCCCAGTGCCTGGTCCAGTGCACAGTACATAGTAGACACTCGGTTAATATTTGTTGAACTGTAATGTGATTTTCTCTTCTAGGAGGGCTTCCTTATGAACTGACTGAAGGGGACGTCATCTGTGTCTTCTCACAGTAAGTTTTCTTTCATTTCCTGCCTCTTGGGTCAGCAGAATAGTTTGCTTCCATAATGCATTTTGTGGCACCAAAATATAGCCATTTTAATTCTAGGCTGAGTAGCATCCCTGCATGGGGAAGGCTGGAGCTGTTGCCCTAGTCTGAGCCAGTCACAGGATAGGGTGGTAGAATGTTCCCAGGTAGAAGATCCCAGAAGTTGGATAATTTGGGAGGGTGTCTTTAGGATTCTGGTCTATTTCTATTATTTTTTTTCCCAGCACCTTGTTTTGCCTGAGTCTAAACTAGAACAGACTGGAACTCCCAGGAAGGTATCATTTGGCTTATCTCTTTGGGCTCCTGAAAATGACGGATAGCCCCTGATCACAGGGCTCTCTGGACCTTCACCTGAGTGGCATTGTAGGATTAGGGTAAAGCACAAAGGAATTGGGGGTGGAGGGCAGAAGGTTTAGGATATAGTTTTGCTTTCTTCTAGATAAGTGTGAAGTTGAACAGTGACAAGATCTAGTCTCTTTACTCAGAGGCTAAAAAACCACACCCTGATGAGGAACAAGTGTGAATAGGAGACATATTACGGTTTATATCTAAAATGTCCCCCAAAGCCTCAGGCTCCCAGGTGGGGCTTCTGGACCATGGATGTAATAACTGGATCAGTCTGCTGATTGGTTAGTGTAGTTCTAGGTGTGACTGAATGGATTTACTGAAGATAGAAGACCAACCCTGGTGTGAGTGGCACCAAACAGTAGGCTTGCAGCCTGAATGGAATAAAAGGGCAAAAGGAGGCTTGCTGCTTCCTGCCTACAGCCTGTACGCCATAAACTGTGTCCTCTGCCATGCTGCCCTGCCTTGGAGGCAGCTAACTATGGACTGAGTCCTCTACAAACTGTGAGCTAAAGAAAACCCTTCCTCCGTTAACTTGTGGGTGTTGGGTATTTTGTCCCGACAATGAGAAAAACTGAAACACGTGTATATTGTATATTCTGCTATGAGATAACTGCAGCAGCACCTAGTGAGAGAGAATTTTGGCAGCTCACATGCATAGTGGCACCAGGTAGGAGAGGCGCAGGGCAGCTGATACACAGGCTCAGCGCTAAACAGCATGGCTAGACAGTCCACAGGGCCAGAGGGCCTTGGCAGCTCACAGGAGCAGAGAGGAGTAAAGTCTTTTTAAAAAAAGTTTTTACTGCGCCTGTCTTGCAAGCGCAAGGTCCTGAGTTCAATCCCCACTACCAAAAAAAAAACAACCCAAAAATGTTTTTAAAACCAGCATTTATTTTTAAATTAACACGTAGTAATTGTACATGTATGTGTATGGGGTAAACTTTGATACTTTGATAATACTTTGGTATTTGTAGCCTTCAGTGGCAGGCAGAGGACTAAGAGGAGTAGAACATTATATATAGTCAGAAGGCATAGCAAAATGAACAGGGCCAGCACACAGGCAGCATACCCTGGCAGAGAGCTTGCCTTGGCAGGATAGTTGGGTCATCCTACAGGATAGAGGGCCCTGGTGAAGTGGTTGGGCAACTTATGGGGCAGCAGACCATGAGAAAGGAATTGGCAACATCTATGACAAGAAGGCCATGGCAAAGGGACTGGGCAGCCCACACAGGCTACTTTCTCCAATTTCTGGATGCTAGAAAGTTTACAGCAGGTGAAACCTGTAGTTTCATCCCTTTATGGTACCTCTGCTGGATCCAGCCTTCCATCTTGCAGCTGTTTTTGTTTCACTTGCATTGAGTGGTGATTAGCTTGTTTGTGTGTGTATGTTAATTCTGTATTCTGTCTACACACAGTGAAGATTACCTTTGCTGCTGGTAACAATGGCTTTCAAAAGTGCTTAAAATTATAAAGGCAATGTGTTTATACATGTCATTAAGAACATTTGAGCACAGCAAGAGAAACCACCAGCAGTGTGAAGAGACAGCCCACAATGTGGGAAAATATTTTCACCAGCGGTCCCTCAGACAAAGGTCTACTATCTAGAAACTATAAAGAACTTAAAAAGATCAGACCTCCCAAATTTAAAGACCCAATCCAAAAATGGGCATCTGAAATGAACAGACATTTCTCACACAAAGAAGTAGACATGGCAAATAAACATGAAAAAATGTTCAACATCACTGGTCGTTCGAGAGATGCAAATGAAAACAACGCTGAGATTCCACCTCACCCCAGAAAGAATGGCTGCTATCATGAAATCAACCAATAACAAATGCCGGCCGCCTGTGGGGAAAGAGGAACCCTGCTCCACTGCTGGTGGGAGTGTAGACTGGTGCAAGCACTGTGGAAATCAGTATGGAGATACCTCAAAGAACTAGGACTGGAAGTCCCATTTGACCCCTCTATTCCCCTGCTGGGTATCTTCCCCAAAGAATTAAAAGAATCATACCACAGTGATATATGTGCGCCCATGTTCACGGCAGCACAGTTTTTAATAGCTAAAACTTGGAAACAGCCCAAATGCCCATCAACTAGAAACTGGATAAAGAAAATGTGGTTTTTTAATAAAATGGAGTACTACTCAGCCATCAAAAATGAGAAATTAGAGACATTTATTGCTAAATGGATGCCCATTGAGACAATACTCTTAAGTGAAATAAACAAGACACACGTGTAAATACCGAATAGTTTCTCTGGTGTGAGAAACTGAAAGTGTAATTAAGGACTAAAATGTATAATAGATATGTGAAATAGGAAGAAAAGGGGCAAAGGGGAGGGGAAGTGGGAGGGGTAGGGGAAAGGAAAGAGGGTAATGGAATTAATATGAGAAAATTAAAAAATGGAAACCAAAGTCTTTGGAAATAGGGAGGGATGGAGGGGTTGAAGGGAGGGTAGGGAAAGGGGGAAAAAAAGAACCAAGAGGGTATGTAAAGGTGCATATCTCCAGTGATGAATGTCATTATGTTGTACAACTAAAATGTACCAATAAAAGGGTATACAAAAAAAAACACTTGAGGACTAGAGGGGAGAAAGAGAAAGAACAAAGGGTAATACAGAATGGAAAAGGAAAGGAAAAACTGTCAAATTTTGGCCTATTTTTATCTTTTTAAAAATTAATGTTGGGCATTATTTCTAATGGTTTGCTATTACAAGTTATATTTCCAAGTAGACTATCGCATATAAATTTTTGTATACATCCCGATGGTTTCCTTAGTGAAGGAGGGCTAAGGATGAGTAAGCATTTTTAAGATGTTTTAAATGTTAAATGTTCCCAAATAGTTCTCTGAAAAGGTTGTACCAGTTTCCACTCTCACGGGAATGCCCATTTTTCCTGAATTTTCATCAATGATTAAAACATATTTGCCAAATGACTTCATTTTACTTTGCCTTTATGTCATCATCAGTGAGATTGAACATTTTTCATAGCTCCTTATTATTTCTTCATAAATTGTCTACTCATATCCTTTGCCAGTTTTTTGTGTTTCTTTTTCTTTTCCTTTTTTTTTTTTGGTACCGGGGATCGAACTTGAGACCTTGTGCTTGCCGGGCAGGCAGCAGCACCACTGAGTTAAATCTTCGGCCCCATGTTTCTTTTTCTTGTTGATTTTATGAGTCCTTCAGGTGTGAAGGATATTAGCTCTTTGTTATAATACTTTCTCATGCATTTATATACCTGTGGGCTTATTTTTAAAAATTTTGATGTTATAATACATTACCATAATTATTTTTTTTTGATGCACAAATTATCCCAATTTGATCATTAGGAGTCCCTTCAATCCTGCTCTTGTACTCTTTTTCTTAATTTTTATTTTGAAATAATTTCAGGCTTAAAATAGAAAAGTTATGGAACAGTATAAAGAATATCCCTGTCCCCTTCACTCACATTCCCAAGGTGTTAGCATTTTACCATATTTACTTTGCTATTATCTCTCCATATATAGATGATGATTTTTTTTTCTGAACTATATGAGAATGAGTGGCAGGCCCAATGCCCATTTATTCCTAAATTCTTCAATGTCGATTTCCCCCAAAACAAGGACATTGTCTTATTTAACCTTAGTACAGTGAGCAAATTCAGGAAATAAGATGATATTGTACAACACTGACCCAATATTATTATCTAATCTGTAGACTTTTCAGCTTTATCAGGTGTCCTGGCAATTTCCTTTATAGCAAAAGAAAAAAATGACTTTCTGGTCCTTTATCTGTGATAAAAATTATAAATATTTTCTTTTAGTTTGTCTTTTATCTTTTGACTTTGCTTATTGGGATTTTTTTGCTGAGCAAAGTTGTAAAAAATTTTATTCATTTGTATATTTTATTTTAGTATACAGTAAAATTGACCTTTTGAGGGAAGTATACAGCCCTATGAGTTGTAATTCCTGTATAGATTTGTATACTTACCACAATTAGAATGAACAATAGTTCTATCACCCCCAAACTCCCTATGCTTGCTCTTTATAGTCCCCCCCCAGTATTTTATTTGTATGTGGTCTTATTCATTAGTTTTTCATTGCTTCTGGATTTTGAGTCATGATTAGAAGATATTTCTTCCCCTCTATCCATTTGTGTTGTACTTGTATGGCTTCAGTTTTGTACATTGAAATCTCTATTCTGTTGTTCATTGTGAGATTTGGATCCAGTTTTATACATTTTTGTTTTGTTTTTTGTTTTGATTTTTTGAGACCGTGTCTCTGTTATGTAGTTCAGGCTGTCCTTGAACTTACTATGTAGCTCAGGGTGGCCTTGAAGTTGCAGAGATCCTCCTTCAGCCTCCTCAGTGCTGGGATAGAAGTGTGTACCACCATACCTGGTTTTTACTTTTCCAAACAGCTATCCAGTTGTCCTAACTCCAAACCACCTTTATCATACACTAAATTTTTTCCTATTTACAGTACTTCAGTTATGCAGCATTCTGTTCTGTTAGTCTGTTATTTTATTTGTCAGTGCCACATTATTTACAGAAGCTTTTCAGTATATTTAATACTGTATATGGTAGAGTTATACTCATTGTTCTTTTTACATTTTCCCAGGTATTCCTACAAGTTCATTTTTTTTTCTACAAAAATTTAGAATCAGTTTACCCAGCTCCAGAGGAAAAAACAAACTTGTATTTTTATTGGGATTATATTAAATTTATGTATTAACTTGTGGGAAGATCTTGCTGTCTTTATGATATTGAGTTATCCTGTTCAAGAACAAGTGATGTCTTTATATTTGTTCAAATTTATGTTTGTGTCTCTCGGGACTTTTTAAAACATTTTCTTTATATAGATTTTGTACATTGCTTGTTAAGTGTATTTCTAAATATTTATCTTTTTTGTTGCTATTGTGAATGGGATTTCCTTTCTATTATATCTTCTGCTTATTTTTTGTATGCAAGAGGGTGATTGATTTTTAACTGTATCTTTTATGAAATTTTTAGTTTGCTTTTATTATTGTTTTTAAAACAAAATTCCTGGGTGTGGTGGCACACACACTCCCAGCACTCTGGGAGGCTGAGGCTGGAAGGATGGCAAGTGCAAGCCCAGCCTGGGTAACCTAGTGACTTAGTAAGACCCTGTCTCAAAATGAAAAAAAGGGCTGGGGATGTAGCTCATTGCAAAGCCCAGGGTTCAGTTCTCAATACCACACAAAAAAGTTTCAAGTTCTAGTTAGTAGGATGTTTTTTGTTTCAAATGTTATTTCCAGCTTTCTAACATTATGATTTGAGAACATAGTTTCTTCTACGTTTGGGGTTTGAGATTTGCTTTGAGACTTAATGTATAGTCAGTTTTAAAATGTTTTGTGAATTCTTGAAAAGAAATTATCATCTTTTTGTAGGATTCAAAATATCAACATATTTACTAATAGGACATTAATATTTGGTAATAAAATTATTTATAGAATTTTATATTAATTTCTGTGGTTTTATTTCTGTGGTTTTATTTCTGAGTGTTAAATTACCTCATAACTCTGTTTCTCTTTGTATTTCTAATAGTATTTTTAATTAAAAATTTTGTTTCTGAACTATAATGAAGTTCCATGAATTATGCCCTTGTTATGTATTAGGACCATTTTCAATGTAAAATAACCCTCTTAGTCCCACTTAATGTTTTAAATTTTGCCTTGAATGTACCCCTCCATCCCCCCAAATGGAATTGAATCCAGGGCCTTTGTACTGAGCTATATCCCCAGATCCCCAGTTCTTTTTTTTGGTACTGGGAGTTGAACTCGGGTCCTTGCGCTTGCTCAGCAGGCGGCAAAACCACTGAGCTAAATCCCCTGCCCACCCCAGTTCTTTCGTTAAAAAATTTAATTTTTAAATTTTAAGACAGGATCTTGCTAAATTGCCAAGGCTGGGCTCAAACTTGTGATCCTCCTGCCTCAGGCTTGAAGTTATTTTTGTTTTTAATATTGCTGCCCATGTTTAAACTGAATGCTCCTGCTTTATTCTTGTTTAACTTTTTATTTCAACCTTTCTATGTCATCTCGTTCTGGAGGAGTCTTCTGTATAGACTGTAGTATTTGAATTTTTATCATCCAATCTGAAAGGTTTTGCATTTTAAATCAATAGTGTCTTTATTTTTTATAAAATAGGTATGGGGAGGTTGTTAATATTAATCTTGTGCGAGACAAGAAGACCGGGAAATCCAAAGGATTCTGTTTCCTCTGCTATGAAGACCAGAGGAGCACAATTCTGGCTGTTGACAATTTTAATGGAATTAAGGTAAATGTGTTTTTTAAGCAGGATTTTGCTGGATTTTGCCTGTGTGTAGGGGTTAGGTTTAATTTTTTACCTGGGCCTCCCAGGTTCAGGGACAATATTGGTCAGCTGGGTGTGTTGTGAGGACTGCAGAAGTATGGAGATACATTGGCTGGGAAATGATTCCAGGAAATCTTTTGGCTCAAGGCCCTGCCTAAGTTTGTTCTTTTTCCCCATCTGTTAGTAAATCATCTTCCCAGAATCATTCCGTCCCTTTTCCCCTACCTGCCATGCAGGCCTCCATTTTTTACTTTTCCCTTCTCCTCCACCCTCATCTCTAGTGTACTAGGGAATGAAGAGACTAGCAAATATTGCTCTAGGCCAGGGGACCTAGGGATTCATGGTGGCTTTTTGACTTATGACATAGCTGTGCATGTCTATTGTATGACTCCAGTGACCTAGCACATTGGGCCCTGGAAATTCTCTAATTAAAATCTAATGACAAATTCTACAAAAGTAAGTCATCCTGAAATTTTAAGAGAGCCAACAGTCAGAGTCAAAGAAAAAAGATTTTTAAAAAGTTTCAAAATGAGAAATAGAATAAGGTGACAGAAGTTTCTTAAGCTTAAAGGTAAGAATAAAAAATCTGTTCTTGCACTGGGAAAATAAAAGCCAAAAATTTCAGCTTTCAGATGGCTTTGCTTCTGGAGTAAGTCTGTATCTACTTGCAAATAAAATGTGTTTAAGTGAGGGGTTAATTTTGTTGTTGTTTACCTGGAGAATTGTAGTTTACAGCACAAGAATCAGTATGAACTGAGTGTACCAGTATGGTGGGGTTAGAGTAAGGTGTGAGGGGTTTAGAAAAAAGAATGTAACCCTTTTTCAACCCCCCACCCCAACTATTGGTCTGACTTTGCCTCTTCCTAATTACTGTCTTGAGAAAGCAGCTGTAACTAAGGCAGATTTCAGAATTTCTGTCTAGATGCCAGACTTTTCCAGGGAACATTTCACTGTAAATTAATGTTACAGGTTGAAGGTAATTAATTGTTTGTGCTTCAAAATTCTCATAGCCTTTCCTGATGCTTGTGTTTTGGAGCAGTCCTTCCCAGATTTTTTCACTTCATGGCACACACAGAGTATGATGATATTTGCATGGTCCCACTTGGCTGCCTTGAGTGCTGAGTGTATTAATAGCTAGATATGTGTGTTCTGACACACCAGGTGAGCAGATCTGCTTTAATGGTTTCCACAGAAACAATTAGCATGAAGATAATGGATATGGTTCTCCATAGCTTAGGTTCAAATAGTTTGATGTGAGAGCTCTTTGCTGAAGGATTGCCCATCTTGCTTAGATCAAAGGGAGAACTATCCGCGTGGATCATGTGTCTAACTATCGGGCTCCTAAGGAGTCAGATGAAATGGATGATGTGACCAGACAGCTCCAGGAGAAGGGCTGTGGGGCTAACACCCCCCCTCCGAGTTCATCTGAAGGCTCTGAAGATGACAGACCTACAAAAAGTCACAGAAAAGGTAAAATGTTAAGACTCAAGAGGAGATTCCAGGCAGTCTTGGTTTCTACTCTTCCTAGTATTTATGGATAGTTGATAGTGAACTCCTGAGTGTGAAAGGGGAAGGTGTGGGGGTCCTTATTTTAAATGGGAAAGGGAGAATGTCAGAGAAGACGAGTAGTATGGGCAGAAATGTGTCCCCTCAAATTGATATGTTGAAGTTCTAACACTCAATACCTTAGAATATGACTGTATTTAGAGATAAGATCTTTAGAGAAGTAATTCAGGGTGGGGATTGCCTTGTGCAGCGACTTAACATACCAGAGGTGACAGACACTGAAGTTGGCCTCTCAGAGGCACTTTCCTGGCCATAAAGCCTGTGACCATGTCATGCTGCTGCCAGGGCTGTTTTCTTTATGTACATTTTCCATCTGCTAGCATGAGAACATTCTGGAACTGTATACCTTGGTTTGACGTGATATACTCAGAGAAGAAAGACACCTTTTAGAGAGTCTTTTTGTTGTTTCCTTTTATTATTGATCGTCCCCCTTTATGTCTCCAGATAAAAAAGAAAAAAAGAAAAAAAAGAAAGACAAAGAGAAGACTGACCAGGAGGTACAGGCAGAGCAGCCATCTTCTTCTTCACCTCCCAGAAGCAAGATGGTAAAGGAAAAGGATGACCCTGGTCCGAAGAAGCACAGCAGCAAGAAATTGGAGAGGGTTCAGAAGCCCGAGTCCAGAGAGGGGAGGAAGCACTACCCAGGTTCCCCTGAGGTCAGGTCCTCATGCCGTGGTGGAGGAGAGGACCCAGAGAAGGATCCAAAGGAGAAACTCAAGTATGAGCACAAGCCCTCAAGCAGGAAGGAAGTGAGAGAAGACAAGAACAAGGATCGAGACAGAGGGCGCAGCTCAGATACACATTCTAGCCGGCACAGTGGGCATTCTGAAGGGCGGAGTCATAGAAGTAGAAGTAGGAGCCGAGATAAATCCTATAGGCATAAAAAGGCCCGTCACTCCCAGGAGTGGGAGTCCTTTAATCCTAGTGACCACAGGCGTCACTGAAATCTTCTCTGTCTGCCCAGTTGATTTAAAAATAAACTGTGTTTTAAAAATGTAATGAAATTTGCGCCAGGGATTTAGCTCAGTGGCACCGGGCCTGCCTTGCAAGCACAAGGTCCTGAGTTTGATCCCCAGTACTGAAAAAAAAAAAAGTAATGAAATTCAATTCTGCTGTTAATATTTCTGTATATAAAATCTCTGGGAATGAGTTCTTTTAATCTCTTGCATAGATTCATTGAGAGGGCTGTAGTTTCAACAGCCAGGTATCCTGGATTTTTTAGCATGAGCCCTGGGAATATACCTGTAACTTTAGAGTATGTGTCCTAAATTTTGGTTCATAAATACGGCCCTTGAACCCATAGACCCCAATTTGAGATGAAATTGCAGGAAAGGGAAAAATCCAGGTAACTCTACAATTCTAGTCTTTGTGTTAAGTGTTTAGAACCGAACACTGTAGGACTTTTCTAGTTGTCAAAGAGTCACAAGATTCAGACCATTTCATGTGGATACAATAAGATCTTAAGAACGGCCAGTTCCCAGCCCTCTGGAAAACAGTTTTTAATTTTTTTTTTTTCATTTTTTGGTTGATGCTTTGTTTTTGTTTTTTGTTTATATATTTGCATTTTTTCTTTTGGTTTGTTTTTATTGATATGAAATTAAAAGTAACCAGGGCTGGGGATTTAGCTCAGTGGCACTGCTCCTGCTTCATAAGTGCAAGGTCCTGAGTTCAATTCCTGGCACCAAAAAAATAAAAATAAAAATAAAAGTAACCATTTTGAACAGTTCAGTGGCATTTGTTACATCAACAGTGTTGTAAAATCACCACTTCTATCTAGTTCCAAAACATTTCCATCATTCCTACCCTGTGCCCATTAAAGCAATAACTCCCCATTCTACCAATCTGTTTTCTGTTCCTATGGATTTACTTTAGGTATTTAAGTGAAATCCTATGATAGTAATCTCTTGTGCCTAGTTTCTTTCACTTAGTAGAATGTTTTCAGGGTTCAGCTACATTGTAGCATGTGTCAGTACTTTATTCCTTTTTGTGAGTGCATAACATCCCCACTGTACAGATAGACAGTGGTGCCTTGGTTTTACGAACTTAATTTGTTTTATGATTTGGGGAAAATGGCTGCATTTGTGTTTGTGTGGGGAAGGTGGTTGTGGTTGTGCTTGTCACTCCATGTGGAGTTTGTGAACAGAAGCAAAATTTTGCGGTACGCTTTTGTTTGCGAACCATATTGTGAACAGAAGCATCAGTGAACTGAGGTATTACTGTACTGCATTTTGTTGATAGATGGACATTTGGGTTGTTTACACCTTTTGGCTAGTCAGCTTCCTTTTTGTGTACCAGACATACCGGGCCTTCTGAGCTTAGTCCACTTTTCAAATAGCCACTCTTGCTGGGAAGGAAATACTTGTCAGCTCCATTGCCTCTCTATGGCTTGTTTAGCAGTTCTTCCTCGTTGTGACTCTCAGCTTTCTTATCAGTCAGACCTTGTGGTTTGTTATGGTGTTTGTGGCCTCCTGGTGTCTGGTGGTTAAGCACCTCTACCTGGTTTTTGTTACTCTGGGGCTCCCTTAGCCCCTGTGGATGTTGATGGACCTCTTCTGTGAGGGTCTCCCTTACTTTCCTCTCTGGGCTGAAGAGAGGCCCTCCTTAGGAGTGCTGGTGCTCCTTTCACAGTGTGTTCCTGCTGGCCTCTGTGCACGAATTGTTCTCTTTTGGTGCATCTATTCCAGCATGTCCACTTGCCTTGACCTTGTTTTTTCTTGTGGTACCAGGGATTGAACTCAGGACCTTGCACTTGTGAGGCAGGCGCGGTACCACTGAGCTAAATCCCTGGCCCTGCCTTGACTTTTTTATTTCTTCCTCTAATATTTTTTGGGGCAGCTCAGGCCTTGTGTTAGTCACCTGTTGCTGGGATAAAATAACCTGATGACCTGAAATTTAGAGGGGAGGTTTATTTTGGCCCATGGTTTCAGAGGTTTCAGTCCATGGTAAATTGGCATCAAGGCAGAAACAGCATGGTGGCAAAAACTGTTCACCTCATGGTGGCCAGAAGCAGAGAACAAGAGAGCCAGAGAAAGGAGGGGGCTGGGTACAGGTTATATCCTTCAAAAGCATGTCCCCAATGACCCACCTCCTCCAACCAGACTCCCCCTCCTAACAACACATTCAGTCATGATGAATCCACTGATGAATATAACACCTCCACGATCCAGTCACCTTCTAAAAGCCCCACCTCTGAACACATGAACCTTTGGGAGACATTTTAGATCCAAATCATAACAGGCCTCTACTTTGTTCAGCATTAACCTTTACTTTCACCAGGCCTCTGAGAGCCTACTTAGTAGAGCCTATTCATCCTTGTAGTCCTTGCCAGAGGGTTAAATCCTGTACCCTGAGAGAGTGATTCCGAGTCTGAAATCATGCTTTTTTTGGCTCTTTTGCTATAACATCCTTGAAATCCAAACCCAGTGCTTCCTTGGCTCCCATGCTATCTGATTCTAGCAGCTCTTTGGTATATGTGCTTTATTAGGCCTAGTACTTCCCTGGCCAGATTATGTTGGGATTTGGGCCTTCCTATCTTTTAATTATCAGGAGAGGCTGCAGATGGCTCCTTTGAGGGGATTATTGGTTGCCTTGTAGGAAACAGCTTCTGTGGATCTTCTGGTGCAGGGGAAGTGCCAGCTCCTACCAGGGAACAGTGGAGCAGCTTCAGGGCTGGAACTCTTAGGGCTGTCTGGCTAGGTGTTCCAACCCCATGTTTCTGGGTGCCAGGTCTTTCCAACCACAGGAAGTTTTGTAGTCCTGACGAGCAGAGCAGACCTGTTAGGAAATATTGAGCATTTAAATCTCCCTGGAGTTCCGCACCTCTCACAGCTTCTCTAAGACAAAGGGCATCTTTATAAGCCCCACAGAAGCCCCCTGGCTCTTTCACTCAGTCTTCAGGTGCTTATTAACTGTCAGTCATTTCTCAGTATGCTGCTTAACTGTCATTTTTCAGTACCCTGCTTTGGGGCATCAGTAGCACTTCACACTGTTAAGTTAGCCAGCTTTATCCACTCTGTAGGCCTCTTACAGATTTTGTGCATGTCTGAGTCAGTGCAGCTGCAAGGCCCTTCTCCCAGTTTATCTCCACAGAAGTCCTTAGCAGTTGGTCTGCCACCCTGTGCCTGGGGCTGTTTGTGCCCCACATCCCCCGTGTGAGGGTGTCCCGAACCCCTTCTCATCATGGTTTATATTCCTGGACCACCCACCACAGACACCATTTGTGCTAGCTGACTCCTTTAAGAAGCAAATGTGGACATGGGATTAGACATACAAGTGGCTGATTAGTGGAAAAAAAGCCAGATGCAAATCTAAACCCGGAGAAGGGTAAAGAGAAGGCAGAAAGGATGAGTAGGAAGAGAATTGTGCAATCCAGTTCTAAGACTGGTTCAGCAAAGCAAAAGTATCTGTTGGGAGAGGCAGCACATGCTGCGCCCCGAGCGCCCCCTCCTGTTCTTTGTGGGTGTCTTAAACTGCAAGGCTCATCTGTTTCCAAATACTCAGCTGTTGCTGCAACTGGGTAGGGCCAAGTGACCACAGTGTGACTACTGTTTAGCTGTTCACTCCCCAGGGTGAAGGCACTGGTTTGTTTGCCTATTGCCGGAGAAGTTATAAGCCCTTGACCTCAGGTTCCTCAGCTGCAATGCAACCTTCACACGTGTAACATTCATCTGAACCTGTTACATTGCTCTGTGGGACTTGGGGGGAGGGAAGCTAAAGAAACTATGTGGATGCCCATATTTGCTGTGCTAAATAAAATAAACTGACTTATAACCCATGAAGTCTGTCAACTTTCTATATTTGTGAAGTGAATGGCATGGTTACTCTGCCATCCTTTCTGAGGTTTGGAATCTTCCCTGGCCCAAAGTTGCCTGTTAAGGGAGTCCCATGTTTTGCAGAAATGGCCTGCCTTAGTGACTGCCACATTGAGATATGCCCATGGGAAGTCTGGGCTTGGTGAAGAGGCAGTGATGGATGATGGGTTTCAGCCTTGTTAGATTTTAGCTGCAGCTCAGCAGGATTGGATTGCAGAGTTCAACCGCTGTGGCCAGCAATTATGCTCTCTATAGTCAGAGATCTTAGAGACCCAGGTAGAATCTGCACTAAGACCAGCCCGAGACAACCCACTGGCCTTTGGCTTTTGTTAATCTTTGGGAACAGTGAATGTTTCCTTGTTTGTTTCATAGATTGACTTCACACAGGGCAGTTTGAGTTCATTGGCAGACAATTTCCAGTGACCTCAAAGCTAAACAGCCACATTGAATGAAATACAAAGAATGCTTTTTAGTTCTTAGCATACCTGTTTTATTGATATGGCTTAATTAATGCCTGAGTCTCTCTGTCTCTGTTCTGCTTCCTCTAACCTACTGGGGCACTACCTAGTAAGTACCTGTCTTGGCAGTTTATGGACTTGTTGACTTTAAAATTGGAAATCGTCCTTATCTGGCACAGACCATCCCTTCTGTAAACATTTTGAAGCTCTTTGAAAAGAATAACCTGATTATCATCTAAATGACATTTTAGTGAAGTGTAAAGTGCTCTGCATTGTGCTGTTTGACCAAAGAGTAAATCTCATTGCTTCCTGGTGTCTTATTTTACCTGAAAATGTAAACTTAGAAGACATAATTTTGGGTGTGATTATTTGCATTGTGAAGGATTTAACCTATACTTCTTCCTTTACTAAATAAGTGACTCCTGATTTCTGCAAGTGCTACTGGGAACTGCGTTGTAAAATAGAATGATAAAAACAGGCTGCATTTCTAAATTAAGCATGACCAGCAGTATGTCATCCGAGATCTACTGATCCCTAGATGAATCATTAAATATACTGAAATTATATACCAGGTTTTGTAAAGGGGCAAAACCTTATGACACATGTTAATTATTTTACTATAAGGCAATTGTCACACAGATGTAGAGCTGTTGTGTATTCACTCTCAAGCCAATATGCTCTCTATAATGAATATCAGTAAAAATTTGAGTACTTTTTGCCAGCTTAGAATTTAGAAAGGTATTTTTGGGATGATTGAAGATGTTCTACCCTCTTTAAAGAAGCTATTTTAAAGAAGTGTTATGTGAATGCTTTCTTTTCTCTTGTGCCTCATGAGCAGCTGAGGCATTTAATATTCATTCCATTTCAGATTTGGATTATAATTTGCTTAAGTGATGTTGGTGATGATTATGATGATCAAGAGGAAAGCAGTTATTAACAAGCAACCAGCAACAACAAAAACCCTTCATATTTAAATCCCTAAGTTCTTTGGATTTGTATTCGCATACTATACTGCCTGATTGATAAATTATAAAGTTTACTCTGTAATTATGAGTGCACATTTGACTTTTTGTACTGTTTTCACTTATATGTGCATTTCTTTTTTGGTACTGGAGATTGAACTTGGGACCTTGCACTTGTGAGGCAGGCAGGAACACTGAGCTAAATCCCCAGCCCATTATATGTGCATTTCTATGTATTCATATCATTACTATGCCATGGGTATATAACATTCTTTCCTAATGTACAGCATCAGTCTCCCACTTGAATTGTTTTAATTTTTCATGATAATAAAAGTTATTTCTACGGAGATTTTTATACAGCCCTTTAAAATTTTTTTTCTTTTCTTTAAGGTTTTTGTGGACTGTATTCCCTAAAATGGAGTGGCCAGCTCCAAAAGCACAGATAAAATGACAGTTGTCTTATTGTCATATGACTTTTCAGAAATATCAAATTTGTAGAACCATTGGGACTGTAGAACTCAAGTGTAATTCTTTCCAACATTCTGGGCAGCCTTGAATTTTATAATTTTATTCCTTTTTTTCTCTGAAAGGTATATTTTGATATCTTCAAGTAAATCTAATTTGTATTTGCTTTCTTTGCAGGTGAGGCCAGCTATGCATTGTCACTTGTAGTGCTTTAGTGTAGTCCTTTGTATTTAAATGGTTCCACGGATTGCAGATACTTTTCTTGTGGTGCCCAGGATCAAGCCCAGGGCCTCATGCATGCTAGGTAAGTGCTGTCCCAGTGAGCTATATTCCCAGCCCCTGGATCATGCATTTTTAATGTATTTTGGCTGGCAGACTTTGAATAGCTATGGTAGGCACCTTTCCTCCTTATTCAGGTGCTCACCTTTGTATATTTGTTTATTATACGAAAAGCATTTTATAAAGGAGGGCTGGCTGACTTTATTCAAAGCTATAATTGCAAGCGTAGAAACAGGTGCCACCGGGGTATGGTGGCTGTCAAAGAACACACTTATGTTCTCTATCTCTCCCAGTTCTCTCCTCTTACCTGTTTTCTGGTTTGCTGAAGGGAGGAAACTCAGACTTTCTAAAGACAGATGTTAATATACTTTTTATTCCACTGACTGTTTTAGGGAAGGTATCGATCCATCAGCCATAGAGATTGCTTCTGGAGAACAGAGTAGCATCTGGCCGAGGGAAGGCTGAGGGGAAAAGGCTTACTTTTCACTGTATCTTTTGTTCTTTGGAGTTTTGTACTGGATGTATGTTACTAATAAAAATGAATTACAGCCATATGTAAGATCAGTGTTTGTCATTATTGTGGGCCTTTACAAATGACTTTATAAGTTATGCTGCTGCATGTGATGAACTTCAGTATGTGAGGGTAGGCAGTGTGTGAGCAGATGAAAACAGTCAAATTTGAGTGTAGGTGATATTTGGGTGGCAGAGCTGTCTGCCATTTCATTTATTAAAATTCAGTTCACCTAACATTTATAGAATGCAGGTATAGCACGAAGCAAATTTACTCACCTAAAGGTATTTCCCAAAGACATTTTGGATAAGGCTGGGACGTTTCTCTGACCTAGTTTCTTGGATAAAGCCAGGGTATGAGAATAGCAGATTGAGTCGATCATTCTCCTGTTTAACAAGTGGCTGGAGGGAGGCCAGAATGGTTTCTGTACCAGAGTGGTGGTTCTGTCTATGGAAGCTGTTCCTAGCTAAGCAATGTTTGAGGCCTCCTGGTAAACAAAGGTTTTGGTTTGCTCTTTGTGATTACTTGACTTGGGTGTTCTAGATTAGGCCTGTCTTTTTTCCATCAACTGAGTTTTGACAAATGTGGAGGAACAGGTATGGCTCAAAAACGTGAGCTTCCTCTAGTCACACGGGTGGCGTATGTGTCTTAAATGGGCCAAGCAGATGCCTGGAGGCTTCAAAACCACTCTGAAGAGTCACACTGTGAACTGTCTTAGAATAGACTTTGGAAATGAACTTTCAGGGAGGCCTTCACCTCACCTGAATTGGCTTGTACCCATGAAGTCATATATTGACTAGACCTTCACTGTACAATAAGAGCCACTAGGCACATGTAGCTATTAAAATTGAAATAAAAATGAACATTCTAGTTGCTTAGTTACACTAGTGACTCATTAAGCAAATATGGCTTGTGATTATTGGACTGGATTGTGCTTATGCAGACCAATGCTATCATCACAGAACATTCTGTTGGACAGCAATGAAGTAGGCTATTCAGGTGTGGCACAATCCAATGTAGCTGTGATCCATTGGTGCAATCCTCTTTTGGCACTCTCCGTGTCTACCTAAACCCACCTATCCTTTGAGGTTTGGCTCAATTCTATTTCTTCCAGGAAACTTTTGCTGACCACTCCAACTCACAGCAGTGACTGGGATTACCTAGAACCTCTGAAGTACTTCAGGACATACTGCCTTATTGGTATTGTACTTTTGCTTGTCAGGCTATCTTTCCAGCAAGGCTTCAGGGCCAAGAGCAGAGCTTAAAACCCACAGTGCTTGGGAGATGCATCTATATGTAGGTCCCACTCCTCTTCTTATGCTAGAATGCTTAGCCAAAGCATCTATTAAACTCTCCTTATGTTCAGTATTTATAAGAATCAATGTGTAGGACAGACACCACATCACACTTCAGAATCCATTTACTTTTAGAGGTAGGTCAGCATATCATTTTAGATTCAGCAATTCCAACTTTTGTCTTAGGGGGTGGAGGTAGGGTTAAGGAAGATTTGGAAATATTGGCATTAGATCTTTAAAACACCTTGGACATAGCTGATGATATCTTTTTCATCACTTTAGAACATTGTTTGGAAGTGCTGGGTTTGGGGTCTGTGAACCAACTGAAAGAGACACAGACATTTATTAGACTTTCTGACTAAGAGTGTCATGCTAGATCATTGAAAAATTAGGACTCAGCAGCATTTACAGTATAATTTAAGGGTTTAAAGTGCTTTTGCTTTATTTGCTCCATTTGACATCCCTATTCAGGAAGCAGAAGAGGTCAAGAAGGTCAGATGAGGCCACAAGGGCAGAAAGTGCCCCAGTTGGTACTAGAGCCAGCTTTGCACTCCCTGATATTTTTTGAGCAAATTCTGCATCCTGCTTCCCTCATCCTAGCAGATAGCTGTCAAAAAGCCTACTGAGTTCATTCCACATGATAAAGCAACTTTCAACTCTGTGGTGTGGGCATTTGTTGCAGAATGTCCAGGTTAAAAATAACAGTGCATTGAAAAGAACCCATCATTTCTCAGCCGGTTGGGGGAAATTTTCAGTTGATTGACCCTAAGTGGTCTTTTGGTTCTGTGAGCTATAAAGGACTTGTGTGAGTAATAAGAGTTTCCATTTGGAACCATTTTTCTGCACTGTTTGTTTTGTACGTTGGGATTTTAAAAGCATATCCTGGTTTACATTAGCAAAATGATTATTGTATCTGTAAGAACAGAAGTGACTCTTTGTCTGTATTGTTGATGTATTGTGACAGGATGTGATATCACATGAAACAACATAGGGTAATAAAGCACATCCTTTGTTCTTTCCAGCAAAAGACAAAGTTCTCTTACACTTCTTGTGGTTACTTGCTTTTTACAAAAAAATTTATTGGTACATTTTAGGTATACAATACAGTTACATTCATCATTGGAAATTTGCAACTTTACATAATCTCTCTTGGTTCTTATTTATTCCCCATTCCCCTGGCCTCCCTTCAACCCCTCCATCTCTCCCTATTTACAAAGACTTTGTTTCCATTTTCTCATATTGATTCTATTTCATTCTTTCCTTTTCCCTACCCCTCCCACTTCCCTTTTGCCCCTTTTCTTCATATTTCACATTATCTATTATATCTTTTATCCTTAATTACACTTTCAGTTTCTCACACTAGAGAAACTATTCGGTATTTACACGTGTGTCCTGTTTATTTCACTTAAGAGTATCATCTCAACGTGGATCCATTTAGCAATAAATGTCTCTAATTTCTCGTTTTTGATGGGTGAGTAGTACTCCATTTTATTAAAAAAACCACATTTCCTTGATCCAGTCTCCCGTTGATGGGGAATTGGGCTGCTTCCAACTTTTGGCTATTACAAATAGTGTTGCTATGAACATGGGTGCACATATATCACTGTGGTATGATTCTTTTAATTCTTTGAGGAAGATACCCAGCAGGGGGACAGGTGGGTCAAATGGGACTTCCAGTCCTAGTTCTTTGAGGTATCTCCATACTGATTTCCACAGTGCTTGCACCAGTCTTTACTCCCACCAGCAGTGGAACAGTGTTCCTCTTTCCCCACAGCCCAGCCAGCATTTGTTATTGGTTGATTTCATGATAGCAGCCATTCTTTCTGGGGTGAGGTGGAATCTCAGTGTTGTTTTCATTTGCATCCTTCGAATGAACAATGATGTTGAACATTTTTTCATATGTTTATTTGCTATTTCTTTTTTTTTTTTTTTTGGTACCAGGGATTGAACTCGGGTCCTTGTGCTTGTACAGCTGGTGGCGAAACCACTGAGCTAAATCCCCAGCCCCTCATTTGCTATTTCTACTTCTGTCTGGGACATATCTGTTCATTTCAGATGCCCATTTTTGGATTGGGTCTTTAAATGTGGGGGGTCTGATTTTTTTAAGGTCTTTATAGATTCTAGATAGTAGACCTTTGTCTGAGGAACAGCAGATGAAAATTTTTTCCCACAATGTGGGTTGTCTCTTCACACTGCTGGTGGTTTCTCTTGCTGTGCAGAAGCTTTTCAATAGGAAGATATCCCACTTGTTGATTGTTTGTGCTAGTTCACGGGAAACTGAGGTTTTGTTCATAAAATCTTTTCCTACACCAGTGTCTTCAAGAGTTCTACCTAACCTCTGTTCCAGCTGGTTCAGCGTTTCTATTTTAATATTTAGACCTTTAATCCATTTCGATTTTAGTTTAATGCATGGTGAGCGATAAAGGTCTAGTTTTAATCTTTGGCAAGCTGAAACCCAATTTTTCCAGCATCATTTATTAAAGAGGCTGTCTTTCCTCCAATGAGGGTGTTTGACTCCTTTATTTATTTATTATAATGTTTTTATCAGATTCTTGAAGGGATGTGTGATCCCCCAAAGTTTAAGATAGACTGTTTAGGCTAGCTATATGCTCTGGATCTGAGAACAAATTTCACCATTAGGGTGAATAGGGGGCCCTTGAAGGACCTCCCTTTCCCTCTTCTTTAACGCTAGCACTGTCTGCCTAGAATCCACTGAAATCCATTGTGCTCTTTATTCCTGTCTATGGTAGCCCCAAGAGCCCCAGGTTCCCTAGTTCTTCAACTCCCACACTGTAGTGTCCATAAGGATTATGTATCTTTTATTTTTTAAATTTTATTTTATTGGTACATTTTAGGTATATATTTTGGTAGAATATAATGACATTCATCATTGGAAATTTACACCTTTACATAATCCATCTTGGTTCTTATTTTTCCCCCTTCCCCTGCCCTCTTGACTCCTTTATTGAAGATGAGGTGGATGAGTGTGTCTGGAGTTGTTTCTGTATCTTCTAATCTGTTCCACTGGTCCTCAGTTCTGTTTCTTTGCCAGTACCATGGTGTTTTTATCACAGTAGCTTTGTAGTATAGTTTCAAATTAGGGATTGTGATACCCCCTGCCATGTCTCTGTTACCTAGAATTGCTTTTGCTATTCTGGGTCTCTTCTTGTTCCAAATGAATTTTTGGATTGTT
>NW_004624797.1:9711623-9727441 GCF_000247695.1 Heterocephalus glaber
GAAGGGAGGGCAAGGGAAGGGGAAAAAAATAAGAACCAAGATACTCATGTAATGGTACAAATTCCCAATGATGAATGTAACTCTATTTTATACCGAATATGTACCAATAAACTTAATGGGGAAAAAAACCCCAACCCAACCTTCTGTTAATTTGGCACTGGGATCTGAAAGTCGATCGTCTTCATCACTGTTAAAAATAAAAGGAAAGGGCTGGGGATTTAGCTCAGTGGTTCCGGTGCCTGCCTCACAAGTGCAAGGTCCCGAGTTTGATTCCCGGTACCGACAAAAAAACCAAAAAAATAAAAAAATAAATAAAAGGAAAAGATTTCATTTTCTGTGTATTTAACACATGAAAGAATACTGGCTAAGTAAAAGGATGATCTGTCAAAGTCATTATTCATATAGAAGCACACCTGGAGTACCTGTGTATGTGAGTTCTCAAATCAAATGAAAATGATTCTTACGTTGACTTTTATTTGGTTTTATACATGTCCTCTTCTCTTCTCCATTGATACAAATAATTGAGAATTACCTTCATTACTAATTTTGTATGTTAAAACCAGAATGAGAAGAGATAGGGCCCATAGTGGGCCAAGAGTAATTGTCCTAAAACAGCATCAGGAGAAAACTTCAGTGTCAAATGGGAAAGAATGTAGGTAAAACAAACCAAATTTTCTCCTTATACTCACTTCTCTCATGATACAAAGTGCTACTCCCCCCCATTTGTGAATTCTTATAAATGTTAAGCATAATTTTAGACATGTTTTGGCCATTTGAGGGAAAAATGCTAACTGCATACCAAGTCTACATGGTACTTTGATCCTCCTTGCCCCCTTTGCTCCTATAGTCTCTCCCAACTTGGATAGTCTTCTTAATTAAATCTATCCATCTTTAAACTCCAACTCAAATTCCACTGTTTTTGAGACTCCTTCTCTGAATGCTCTGGCTTATACCCTCTCTTCCATTCTTGGAATTCTTCTTAAGTGGTACTTAAGGATACTTAAGGATAAGTACTTAAGGTACTTAAGGATACTTAAGGGAACTAAGTAGGACCCCTTAGGGCAAGCCATTAGTGCAGGGACTATTGTTGACCCAGCTTCAAGAACCTAACACATTAAAGACCTAACTTACCTGTGCTAACTAGATCTCTAAAAAGCAAGTCTTAGGAGAGGGAAGCAGAGGCCAAATAAATAGGAATGGGAGAGAAGGTGGGAAGGGAAGGTCAGGGAAGGAACTACACCTGGGAACCAGCGAAGGGAGTAAGGGAAGATTGAGACCTAAATACTGGTTTCCTCATAGGTTAACTCACGGGCCTCATTCTTCCCATGAGTATAATTTCTTTTCAGATTTCTCTTTTCTTAGCCAGCTCATATTGCTTTAACTGTACCTAAAATGTAAAGACAAATCCTCTTCATTGTATGAGGAGAAACTCATAATTTGGTGCAAGAAGAAATGTACTGGTTCTGTGGTAGATCTCATTTCTTCTACCTGGAAAAGTACAAGTTGAGTTTTACACAAAGGAGGGTTTGCAATTAATCAAGTAAAATATAATGTAACATTTCTTTTTTTAATCTATATTTTATCTTAGCCAAAAGGCAGGGAAGCAATCCTTTGTCATCTATATTGCCAGCATTTCTGACCAGGCACACTGTTTGGTCATGAAATCTCAAATGGCTTCCCAATAAACAGAGAAGAGTGACCTAGTGAGCTCCTGAAGTGAGCAGAGTTATATTTCTGCGATGTTTTCTCTAGTACACTGCAGCTTCTCGTTTCGTTAACCTGGGTGCCATTGCAAATGGATACTCTAAGAAACTGTCTCACCAGAAAAATCCTAAATTATATGTAGTCTCCAAATACATGGTATGATACAAATGTTTGGGTAGAGCCAACCCAAGAAGTCAGCAGGGCTGAGACCGTCACTAGAGAAAAGTAACCAGGTACAGGAGCTGCCTGTCACAGTGACTGTAAGGCTCATAGGCTGACAGCAGGAGGAATATTCAACACAGCTTAACTAACTTGCTACATTTCAGCAAATTGGCAAAATAGTTTTAAAGGAAAAAATTTGGCTAGGTGAATTGGCCAAAGGTCACATAGTGGCAGAGCCAAAATTCTGACCTAAATAGACTGAATTTTCATGTACCTTTTTATTTCCTCCAGCCCATTTTCTGTCCTAGCCCACTGGCATGAGATTTCTGTGTGCCAAACTTATATGGTATTTACCAGCCAGTGAACAAGAAAGGATGAAATCCATCGTTTAAGATAATTTGCTTGCACTCTCCTAATTAGTTTCCATTTTATGTTTTCTTTGTGCTAGTATCTAACTTGGGACTCTTTCCATAATCTGTTTTTTTTTTTTCTCTCCACTAACAGCTTCACATTTACTGCAAGCAAATATCAGAATTGGGAGAGATGGAGTGAATTCAATTTACTGACCTTTTCTTTCTATCCAAGGTACATTGCTTGGGCTACATTTGAGGAACTCTCTACCTTTGCCTCAGAAATCCCATCATTGATATTTACATTTCTCACTAGATGGTGTCCTTTTCTCCTCCAAGGAAGAGTCTGTGCACGTTGCAGATCTTGAAGTGTACATAGGAGCGTCAGAAAGAAGTCTTTCTAGTTTTGGCTCTTCAGATTCTGTCCATTGGCTTGGGATTGTTTCAGTACTTTTTGCAGTACTGGACTCAGGGTAAAAGCATTCGCTTAATGACAGAAGACTGCTCAGAGTGCTCTTGCTCACTGGTGGCTTGGGGGAAGTCAGCGTCTTTGGAATGTGCTTTGTGTCTTTTCTGACTGGGTCTTTAAATAGGCCTGATGGAAAGCCTTCTTTAACAACTTCTTGAGAAACAACTTTGTTTTCATCAGAAATATACCTCTCTTCTACCTTATTTTCTGACTCTTTTTGATTAGTATCAGGAGCTACCAAATGATTTTTTTTGTTTTGGACATCTTTTAATAGCTCCACTTTAGTAGTGTCAGGTTTTGCTGCCTGGAATTGAAGAGACAAAACAATTGCTACAGTGATTTCTTCCATGGTTCAATTTTAATAAGACAATTTTCATATGGTTTCTAGTTTCAACCTAGTAGATTATTTTCAAATTCTATTTTCTTGCATATTAGTGATATACTTGAAAGAGAAATGAACATGTTAAGCAATATTTGCATATATATGAGCATAAATATATATTTATGTATTTCATTCACATGTCATTCCAGACCAAAGAGAACCTAATTGAGGTTCTTTCTTTTGCTTCAAAGTTTACTTTTTACTTGTTAAGAAATGCAAACTGCATACATACCTCAATTAATTCTGTTTTCATCATTTACCTTGAAACATTTTTTTTGAGACTGGACCTCACTATGTAGTTCAGGCTGGCCTTGAACTCACTGTGTAGCCCAAGCTGGCCTAGGGGTGGTCTGCTGCCTCAGCCTCCCGAGTACTGGGATTACAGGTGTGCACCACCACACCCAGCCATTCAAACTTTTGTAACACTCTTATTTATGATTAACATGTTTTTCTGAACTAAGAAGCAATTTGAATACAGACATTTTGGGAAAAAGACAAAGTATTAGCTGACTTGGATTTTTATTAAATTTTTACTTTTACATGCTTGTAGAACAAAAGGATTATGTTCCTTGTGGGGAGTTGGTAATTGTATGTAATACACTTTAATTCTTTTTACATCCCCTTCCCCATCCCCTGGCTTGGATTTTTAAAAATGATGAAGAATGGCCAAACTGTGAAGGACTTTGAATAATCTCTCTCTACTCTTTTGAATATATTTTCCGAAGAAGCTCTAAAGTGTAAAGCGTCATCTTTCCTCATCTCCTTAGTTAAATGTCACTTTCCATTTTACAATGTTAAAAGCGGCTCAAGGAAAAGACAGTTGTAATTAAATAAATGACTTTTCCTGTTTCTGTAGCCTTTGCTGATGCTACAGAACCTATAAATTAATTTGAGTTTTCAATCTTAGATCAAAACACTTCTTTGAAACATAGCAGGCCAGTTTTTTAGATAAATGCTACCCTAAAGGAATGTCTTTTGTACAAAACAAAATGAAAGGGAGAAGTCTGAAAAAATGGAAACAATACATTTTGATTATCTGTGCTGATGGAGGTAAACAGCAGTTCAAAAGATTAAAAATAATTATTCTGTATGGCTTTGGCATTTGTCAACATATGGGCCTTTACTATGTATGCGTCTTTTGTGTTGGGAGATTTTGGTACCTCAAAACAGAAAATGAAGGCCTGCTCGTGGATTCTGGACTCAATAGTAGTCTCAAAATTGTCTGGTTTTCTGAACTCATGCACTATTGTTTCTACAACCCCTGCCCTCATGCTGAAGGTGGACGAGGCCTTGCTAACCAGATCTCTGCAAACAATCTGTCCTAGCTCAGCTGCTTATGTTGATTTACTTTCCTTAAGACAGTTTTTGCTCCCATTAAAAGTGGCAGGGGTAGTTGTTTTGAATTAAATATTTGTCTCCAACTTCTTCTGGGCTATAAAGAGATAGTGAAAGTATCGATAAAGGATGTGAGTAAAAAAAAACAACAGATAACCATGAATAAGAACTGTGACAGTTTGGCCGGTGATTAAGCACTGACTTGGGGTAATGTTCTACAGATTAGTCACACAGTTCTGTGTCCAAGGAATCATTTATAAATGAAGGCTTTCTAGTTAATACTAATGTGAATTTGAGAACCCAGAGAGCATAGGACCCTTTAGTGCTGGAAAGAACCTTCATCTAGTCCAAGAAGCAAAAAGTGAGGAGATTCCATTAGTGTCTCAGACCATAACAATCTCCATATTTGGGACTGAAAAAAAGTACCTATCAGTGTACTTACCAGCTCTGAGACTCAGGTTAGTAGGTTGGAAAATAATGCTAAGAAAAACATGTTCCTAGGCTTATGCTCCAGCAGGCGGACTTTACAGAAGTTTACTTAGTTTTACAAAAATTTTTTTTTTATTTTTGTAGCACTGGGGAATGGAACCCAGAGCCTTATGCATACTAGGCAAGTAGTCTACCACAGAAGTATATCCCCAACCCAAACTTTGCTTATAATTTAAGCCACAGGTTCCATCCCTAGTAGGAATGCACACTGTTAGTGCAAGATGCTCATTCATACCAAGGGGCTTTGGTTTTTTTTTTGTGGCCTTGGGAATTGAACCTAGGGCCTTCTCACTGAGCTATGTCCCCAGAGATTTTCATTTTCTATTTTGAAGCATAGTTTCAGGCTGGGCTGGAACTTCCGATCCTCCTGTTTCAGCTTCCCAGAGTGCTAGGATTATAGGCATATACCAACATGCCTGGGTCCATGAGGCTTGGCTATAAAATGAGAGTGTGGGGGCTGGGCATTTAGCTCAGTGGTTCCGCCGCCTGCCTCAAAAGTGAAAGGTCCCGAGTTCAATCCCCGGTACCAAAAAAATAAAATAAAATAAAGTAAAATAAAATAAAATAAAATGAGAGTACGGGGCTAGCTCAGCCTAAGTCCCTTTCTAGGCAAAGTCTTCTGTAGTGAAGGTGATTAAGAACAGTAAAATTTAAAGAGCTTGCACTCTAATGTTTGTTGATGAATGTTGCTAAGTAAAAACAGAACTGCTGCAGAGTCTTAGGTTTGTACATTTAAATGTTTACTAGAGGCTGATTTAGCTGATCTTCTCACAGGTCCCTTTATACCCCTATTGTACTATGATAATGTATATTCATCATAAAGAACTATGGGAAGCCAGGCGGGCTGGTGCATGCCTGTAATCCCAGCTATCTGGGAAGCTGAAGCAGGAGGATCATAAGTTCCAAACCCCAGTCTGGGCAACTTCATGACATAGCAAGACCCTGTCTCAAAATGAAAAATACAAGGGCTGGGGATGAAGCACAGTGCAAAAGCCCAGGGTTCAATCCCTAGTATTGCAAAAACAAAATAAAACAAACAAGCAAACAGAGAAAACCCCCAAACACTGGAAATTGTAAAACATTGTATTTCTTCTGAGTTGCCAAATGAGGACTATAATTCCGCTCAGTCAGGTTTGCTGCTAAGGGTATTTTCTTATGTTCCTATTTCTCAAGAAATGGTAGGTCAATTTGATTGACTAATGAAAACTAGTTTGTACATTTACCCTGAGCCATGGAGCTGATGAAGTAAGTCCTAGGAAGGCAGAGGACTATACTGGATGAAATAGTCAGTTCTGTTTGTCTGGGCAAGAGAAAATTGACTATATTTTACAAACACATTTCATAGACCTATAGAAGGAAAGAAGTCAGAGGAGGACAACCAAGTCTCACTAGCCATTCATTTCCTTCACTACTGCCTTTTTGCACTTAATTCTAATGGCTTCACATTCAGTTGCCCAGAAGTGTCCATTGAGATGCAGCTTGCTTTCCTCCATTTTTTTGGTAGCAGATGAGTCTGAGGAGTAATTACAGTATACCCACTTAGTGATGCTCTTCTCAGTGCTTCTATGCTATATCCAGTTCTAGCTAACCACTCCACTTGGAGTTGTACAAGAGACTGCATTTTTATAGAAATGACCCCCAAATGTTCTGTGACAATGTTTGGATATTGACTGGTTGCTTCCCATGGTGAGAAATTATTTTAATTGGAAGCTCTTCTTCAGTTAAATCTTGATTGGAATCTTTTTGCTCAGGCTCCATTTTAAAAACATGCTCCTGTATCTTTTCAACAATTTGACTGACATCCAGATCATCTAAAAGATTAGCATGTGAATCTTTTGAGCTACAATAAGTCCCTGACTTATGAAGATTTGAGTTATAAACTTTCACAGACTACAAATGGACCTTACATTACGAACATTCATAGATGTGATTGCGCAAGTAGCTCACATGTCTGCCAGACATTGTCACAGTTGTGCCGCTGTGCTCACTGTACAGTGTGATGGTGTACAGCACAGTGGTCAGTCAGAGTCCAGGATGTCGGGAAGCAAGAGGAAAAGCAGCGGTGATGTGGAGGGGACTGCTAGGAAGTGTGAAGTGCAAAGCAATAACCATGGAAACAAAAGTGAAAATAATTGAGAGATTGGCCCAAAGTGAAAAGACGGTAGACGCTGTTCATTCTTATAACACGAATCATTCAATCATTGGGACAATTCTAAAGAACAAGGACAAGATCATGGAACATGTGAAGTCTGTTGTGCCAATGAAGTCAACAATGATATCCAAAAAGTATGGTAAAGTGATAAAGGAGATGGAGAAACTTCTCAGTGTGTGGATGCAGGATCAGCATTTATATTGAGTCCCACTCAGCTTAATACTTATTCAAGAAAAAGCTAAAAGCCTGTTTGAAGACTTGAAGAAAAAACAAGGTGAAGGGTACATCTTTTACCCGAGACTCACTTTGTCTGACTTACGAGCAAATCTGACTTAGGAACATTCTCCCTGAATGGAACTCATTCGTAAGTCGGGAACTTACTATACAGTATTTGTTTCTAGTGGACACCTTAGAACTTTATTAATAATCAAAGAAGCCACTTTATTAGGGAAGAAGAGGTTTGCACTTTTCACATCATAATAAAGTTCTTCATGTGTTCCATCTAGATGTAGTAGATGATTATACACAGAATCAACAATCTGACAAACAGCTTCTATGCTTTCTGTACTTAAGTGTTCAACAAGATTAGCAGCTATAACATAAATGTTATTTCTGGAGATTTCAGCTGTCACAGATTTTGTTAATGAGATGCAATTTTATTTAACTCAGGCTTTGGTAAGTTTTTAGCATCTTTGCCTGAGACATTTGGCAACTTCACTAGTCTAGCCAAAAACAAGACCAGTGTTTCATCTAAAAATGTGGCATTTAACATAGCATCCTTTCTGGATGAAGGCTTTTCTTTTGATTTAAGATTATCAACCATCTTAACCACTTTTCCCATAATTGTGACAGCTTTTAGAACTAAGTCGGAACTTGATGGCTCTTCCTCCACTTAAGGTGGAAATTCTGAACTGAAAATTTCCTTCACTATTACAAATCCCTATGATGTCAGAGAGGACACTGCCATCACCCATTAAATCCTTATACTCTGCAATATGTGAACCAGAATGCATTAAAACTGTGTTGTAAACAGAACTAATACTTTTTCAACAGCTTCACTGTCTGCTAAAGATATAATGCATGATGTTTTGGCCTGTGGTGCAACTTTAATCTGAACTTTAGACATATTCTTGCAATGAATCTAATATTTTTGAGGTTATTTTTTGCATTTCATCATTTACAGACCTTTTTGGTTCCTTATATACTTTTGCAAACAGGTAAAAGCTTTGAAAGAAATTTTACAACAACTTCTTCTATTATGTTGAAAGGCAGTTTGTAAGCCTAGGATGGCTGATGCTGGGGAACCTTAGTGCTTTGGCTAACACCTCTATGGATATTTTTAACAACATTGTCAACTTCTAAATATTGATGTGGACTTCCACTTCTTGCACAAATAAATTAACCATTTTCTGGAAAGTAGTCTGCAATCCTTGGTGATACAATTTTGTATGCTCTTTTGAGGTCAAATTGTAGCAAGATATTAATATAACTAGTCTGAACCACTAGTCAAATAATTTCATCATTATTAGGATGTAAGGATTCTACATATTTTATGTTCATCTTTGGAGACCTCTGTTATAATTGTATTAACTAACTTCATTTGAAAGTAATCCAGTTCTGTGTAAAAATCATCTTCAGATATTTCTGCTTTAATGTTGGCTACTGTTGAGAAAATTTTTGACAAAACAAATTACACTTTGTAGAACTTCTTGAGGCAGTATTATGTTATATGGGCAAAATATCTGACATTTTTTGCAGGCTTTTTGGGGCACTATTTGGACTTTTCTCACAAACTCCTTCAGTTTTAGAGGCAAACATACTGAACCTGGAACCTCATTGCAAAGTAGCAAGGTTAGCGGCTGCTGAAAAAGTTCTTTGATCATTGCATTAGCTAGCCTTTTTGCTGAAGTTTCACTGTTACTATTTATGTCCTTACAGATACAGTCTTGATATCTATATTCCTGCAAAATATTTCAGGCAGAGGAATGAACAACTTTATGACCAAGGTTTTATCAATTGATGGTGTTTAGGGCATTAATGGTACCTGATCCGAAGAGGGTGTGCTAGTTGCAAGTACTATTTTATGCATGGATGGTATTTTATCCAGAATTATCATTTTAATTTCAGGTGATGCTTTACCCACACATTTGTTTCTGCTTGAGAGGTACTTTAAGAGCTGATGACACTTTACAGATGGAAAGTGTTGATTTTCCTGATGTGGGTTTAATATTTTAATTTGAGCATCTGAAAATGCTTTTAACAGGGAATCAATCAGTTTCATAGCTGTTATAGAGCTCCTCTTGATTTATGTTATTGGTTACATTTTGACATGTGTCATCTATGTCTGGTAGGGAAGAACAAAATGGATTTATTAACTATTTCAGAGATAAGCACTTCTACAATATTCGTTGGTAAAACTCCAAGGTTTTCCCCTGGTGGATTATGAGGACTGACTGGCTTACTAGGCTTACTTTTAATCTTTTTATCCTTTTACTTTTCAATCTCCTCCTTGAGGGTAGGAACATCTTGGCTTCTTAAATTTGTTGAAGCAGGCTGTACCAAATCCTTGTCATCCTCTTGAGTTATATATGCTGCTCTACCATCTATGAGACTTTGGGAGTTTGAATCATCTGTTGATCCTCGAAAAGAAGATATTTCTACAACACTGTTGTAAATGCTTTCAGTGACACTTGGGACATGTTTAGTATGACAGATCTGTTTGTCATCTGTAACTTTGTAAGCCAGAGTACATCTCTTTTCTTTCACTTTCAACTTCTGACATGGTAATTCAAAAGGTGCATCCTCTTTTACTAATGAACTTTCTCTGTTTTTGTCACTCTTTTCATTGACTATTTTAAAGTCTAGTTCCTGTACAATATTGTCACTTTTCATGTCATCAGCTGTTGGTGAAAACATCAGTATACCTCATAATTTTGCCTTTTGTCATTTTTTTCTAGATAAACTATCATTCTTGATTTCATTCTTTCTAAGTGGTGTTCCCTGAGTATTTTTACTTTTCACACTGGTTGTTGCAGAAGTAACTTTTGCTACCTTCTCATTATCTTCTCTATTGGAAATTCCCTTTTTCTTTTTATCCTTTTTATTTTTATTTACTATACTTCCAGCTCTGATGGAGGTTACTTACTTTGTTCTTCATAATGCTAGTTATAGAAGTACATATTGGCTAGTGGGTGCTGCCTTTTTTCATTGATGTCTCTTCCTTTTTGAAATGTTCTTTTTCACTAAATGCTCCTCTGTGCATCTTCAGAGTGACAATTTGTTTTTTGGGCCTGTGGTAGATGGCTATGCTGGTGAAGAAACTGGGTTCTCCTTTAAGAAGTTGTTTATCTTTGTAAGTTTTCTGTGATAAATTTTCAACTCTTTAGATGATTTTATCCACACCTAGAAATGAAAAGAATGTGGAAGACCAGTCTTCCCCCAAAAGTGGTTGAGTTTTAAAAGCAGAGATTGCATTCTGGTCTAAAGCAGCAATTATCTCTAGAATCTGAGTGCTACTTTTATCATATTTCTTAGCATTGTTAGATCCATATATTTCTATGACTTCTTCATAAACAGATTCAGATATCTTATCAACTGTCTCTTTACTGCTAGAAAAGAAAATGCTTTTTCAGCATTTGCTAGAAATTTAATTTCACTTTTCATAAATTCTCCTATCAGTACATTGGAAAATTTATAGCCACGTCTACAAGTTCTTCTTCTGATATTTCTTTGTCCTTAGAACTTTCAGCAAGTCTTTGGAAAATATAAAACTTGTAAATAACATCAATTATAACATCTTTCAAAAATGAAGCAGAATATACAGAAGTAAGAATGTTTTTTTCTTTAGAAGGATTTGAGAATTCAATAATATGGCTCATTTCAAGTAAGATGAAAAGGCTGGAGATGGTGATCCACAATTTCCTTCATAATGAAACCAGCTACTCTCCCAAGGAAGGAACTTCTTCCTTGTCATGCATCTTTCTGTGCTTTTCAGTGTGGAATTTAAATTTTTTCACAATATTGCTACATATGGCATCAACAAAGTTCTCAATTGCCTCTAGGTGCATACTTCTTGCATTCTACTCTGAAGTGGCAAGTCTAATCTCATGTTCAGAAATTTCTTTTATGATTTCATCTGGAAGTTTTGAAGTATATCCCCTGATTCATATTCTGGTAGCAGCTCTTTCTCTTTTAGTTTAGTTGCAGTCTTAGAAGGGAATATACATACTACAAGCTTCTAAATCATACCTTCTAAAAGGGAACAAGGCAAAACAGTGATGCATGATGGTAAGGTATGGTTATCATCATTGATGATATGAAGTACACATCTGATGATGTTCTCCTTTTGCAGGGAGGTGTATGCTGCGGATTCTCCTGCAATTAATGCCTCTTCCAGATAATCATAAATTTCTCCTAATAGCAAATAAAAGATTTTTCTTCCAAAACTGATTACATTGCTTTGTATGGCCTTGTAGATATAAATCAGAGATTTATAATCATTTAATATTTTTCATAAATTAGATTGATATTTTTGAACCATTTCTTTATACCTTTCTGAAAGATACAGATTTCATCCAAGATATCTGAAACTAAAATCTGTGATTCAGTGAATTCTGACACAATCAATTTTACTAATGTTGTAGTATCAGTCATGGTGGCTATTGCTTTACGTGGGTTTTTAGCAGCAAAGACATTATGTGAGAATACATGAAGTATTCTGCATAGAAACTCAGAAATTACTTCTGACAGCTGTATTCATAATAAAAGACAATCCTTTTTGTTTAAGATCTTTTGCTTTGTGTTTATAAGTTTCATGAACTTTACCTGAAAGGAGAGTTTTATCTCTAGTAAAAATGTCTGAAAATGATGGTTAAATATTTCTTTTATTATATAACTCACTGTTTTTGAAACAGGTACATAACTTACGCCTTTTTTATCTTGTATAATGGAATGGTACATATCTGAATGAGAAATATCAGTATAAATGGCATCAATCACAGCCTCAATATCTTTTTCTGAAATTGCATTTTGCTTTTCATTTCCATGTTTAACAATGCATATTAGAAATTACTGACATGATTTTGTCAATCTGCCTCATGATTGTGTTACTGAATTCTGATTGTGATAGTTCTGGGTCTTTGCACTGAAGTTCAGTGGACTTATCTGTGACAAAACCTGGGTGACTCTTTTTCCAAATGTGCATATCACAATATGGTGATATATTTTGTACAAGTCTGTCTTTGGAGTATTGATTTCCTAACACTATAGTGAAGTCTCTTTACTAGCACATCAGGATTGAGTTTTGAGTATGACTTAAAAAGCAGCTTTGATACAATATCTGGATGAATTTCAAATCAAAAACTTTATCCAGGATAATTTTAGTTACCCTTTCAGCCAATGTCTTTGTTTCACTGAGGAAACCCTTAGGAAGTAGTAGTTACAGTTCATATTCTTGTATATCTCTGCTGTATGTATATGTGTCTGTGATGTTGGGGATTATATCTGTACCCTATGTTGATAAACACAATTGTTCCTTAGTGTTTTCCAGGATGGTAACTTGGGCTTTTATAAATTCTTCTGTTATCAAATATATGAGTTCTTCAGGTATTTCTAAAAGCTCTTTTATTGAATCTCTTATTGATTTTTTTGCACAGTCCCTAACATACTGTAGAATATTTTGCTCAAAACCTTACAGATCACATCTTCCAAAAAAGGCTGAGGGGTAAGCTTTGGCAAAAAAATGGATGCGTTCTTGCATCATCAAAGTACATGCATGTTGATGGAGGTAACATACTTCTGTATACAAGTGGATGCAGATATTGTTGTTGTTGTTGTTGTTTTTGAGATAAGGTCTCACTATGTGGCCTAGGCTGGCTTTGAACCTGCAGTGCTACTCCTGCCTCAGACTCCCAAGTGCAGGGATGACAGGCGTGGATACAGATATTATCGGCAGGTTTTTAAAATGATAAAACCTGCTATTCTTTCAATAAGAACATCATTACCCATTTGTGATATCATGCTCAATTGCGTCTTGAGACCTAGTTTTTCAAAATATTTCCAAATACTGAATCAATGAGATGCTGAACATGATCATCTGAGTAGACAGGGTTAATTCCTTTGTCATTTGAAAATAGAATTTCATGTTGGGAAATTTTCATCTTAATATTAGTGATTAGTTTTTAAGAGATTTCACTGAAATTAATTCCTGATCTATCTCCTAGAGCTTCCCCATATGAAATCATGCACAACGGAAAAGAAAAAATTCTAGGTAATAGTACTTTGATTATGTCTTCTAAAAATGTGTATGGTAGTAAAGTGTTATATGGAGATAAATGCTGGCTTGGCGTGGTAGATTTACTGATGCCATTAAAGATGTTCTGAATAATATTCTCTGCTGTTAAAGTGCCATAGGAAGATGCTGACAAATCCCTAGAAAACAGTGGATGAAAAGATAATCAGAGATAGATTTCACAATTAAATTGGTAATATTTTCTGCAAAAACATCACTCTCTTTGAGTTGTTTATTATTAACCTCTAAGGACAGCCCACATTGTTTCAAAACATCTGCATAAACTGAATCGACAAGTTCATCCACAGTGTCTGTATTTATGGCAGGAAAAGAGTGCTTTTGGTCATCATGAAGAATACAGATTTTAGCTTTGGCGAAATGGTTATTTACTGAATTTACTATTTGAGGGGTCATTTTACCTAGTTTTATCCCAGTGCTACAGTTTGGATGAAAGATCTTTGAAGTCGTTGAATAAGGTAAGCTCTCTCCACTAAAATAGGCTGAAGATGATTTTTAATAATAATAATACTGGCCATCTGATCAACCATAACGGTACTTTGGCTTACTATACTTTTCTGTATTGACACAAGTGAATCAGACATCTGCAAAATATTGCCATAAATAAACTCCATGATATTTCAGAGGTTTGTTCTGTATATAGATCTTGATGATCATATTTATTGAGGCAAATATTATGCTTTGAAATGGTTCACATAACTTATTTATACAAATGGGCATCTCATTAAAACACAAAACTATTAAATTGTTCTTTCCCAAGCAAGAAGCCTTGCTGGATAGAGGAAGGAGTTGAGATAACAGCTTTCTGCTGATACCTTCCAAAAATGAGTGTGGTAACATGGTAGTATAGCCTGGTAGATGTTGAACTTGGTAATCAAATTTCTTCACATTATTTTGAAGTTTCTTCAGTATATCTTCTGCTTTGAAAGGGTAGTATGAATACCATATGTAATTGGAGCTGGAAGTCTAAATCTCTATCAGTATGCCACTAGTTATCTGTTCTATTATTGAGATAATAGTATGTGCCAGATGATCATCACAGATCACTTGCAATTCTTATTCCTATAAAACATCATTATAAACCAAATCAACAATCTTTCTAACAATTTCTTTAGACAATGATGGAAAGTACATCTTTTTTTTCAATATCCCATAAGCAATGACTCAAGCATTGTTAAACTCATTCACTATTGAGTTCACACTTAATATATTTATTGAGTTGGGCCTCAGTGATATTTATATTTTTGGCCCACAATGAGGTATACAGGTTAAGAAAAATGCCTGCAATTATTTCTTCCAAAAATGTGACAGAGTAAACTGTTGCACTAATTGTCTTTTCTTCTAGTCTTTGAGTAGGAGGTAGGCAAGTAGATTTTGTTGGGAATGCTTACAAAAAGGGGGTTGTCTTTTGGGATAAATCACCCTGAGATTATTCAATGCCCCTGTCAAAGGTTCACTGTCATAACTGGAAAATCTCACAGAGTCTTTACCCTGCCTTTATTCTCTTAATTCTGGCCTTTTTGCTTTTTGGGGAACTGGAAAGTCTCTTTCTTGTCCTGCATGTTGTACACTTGTTTGTAAAGGACAGACTTCTCAAAGGTTGTTGTACATTGTATGACAGTTTTTCTATTAAAGATTTTACCAAGCTATAGGAAATAATACTATGCATAGATTCTTAATTTATTTCTTCTAGATTTTCTAAAAGTTTCAAATAACTACCATACATTTTGACGTATGTTGAACAGTTCACATTCTGCTAATATTTCATCAGAAAGAGGGTCATTTGTGAGGAGGTTGTTGGATGTGTATTCCTCCAAAAGCATTCCAATAAGTTTCTCACAACATTTAGAAGAAAAATAATTTGGGGGAGAACTCTAGGTTTTGTCTAGGTGTGCTATGACTTTCTAATTTTCTAAAGATGAGTACATTCTCATTGCTCTTCTACCAGAATCAATGCTCCAGTTGGGGCATTTGTCTGGCTAAAACAAATCTAAAACATTAAAATTTTATTAACTACTATTTTGGATTTATGAGATCTTAGGCTACCAACCAGAGTACCTAATTTACATGCCAGAGAATTTACCTTACAATATTTTTCTGTATTAGTTGATCCTTTTGAGGAAAAGAAAGACTTCCAATCTCTGGAGCTTTTGTTTTCATAGTTTTGGTTTTGTTGTGAGTGGCCACATTATGGATTCTAAGCATGGAAAATGCTTGTTTCTTTTATTGCTGTCAGGCTGATCATTTATTTCTATCTTTGAACAAAACATGAATCACTCCTATTAAGAGGTCTTGAAAGAGATTGTTAAAATTTGTTACAGCTACCCTTGGGCAGTAAATAGATATTCTTTCCCCAGAACTATTTGTTGCCTATTGTCTGCTTTTATTTTTTTGTATTAAATTCTTTTATTGGTACATTGTAGGTATACAACACAATTACATTTCTCATTGGGAATTGTACCTTTACA
>NW_004624797.1:9758617-9779770 GCF_000247695.1 Heterocephalus glaber
TAATCTCCTGAATATCTGTTTGAATCTGTTTCATGGATTCCATTTCTTTCTTATGTTGGGCGATCATGTTTTCCATTTCTTTCTTATGTTGGGCATTCACGGCTTCCAGTATGTTTCTGATGTCATCTATTTTCTTATCTGTTTCTGCTCTAGAACCTCTAATCATGTCCTTCACTTTGCTCACCATGTCTGTATTTATCTGGGAGATTATTTCTGTTTAATTTTTCTAGAGCCTCATGCATCTGTTGTGTTACTTCCTGTGCTTTCAGTTCAGGGTGTCCAAGTGGTTGCTTATATGACTTTTCCACCTCATTTCCTCCAGAATTTCCTTTTTGTGGAGTGGAAACCTGCCTTTGTGCCTTGCTTAAGTGTCTTCTCATTTTTTTTTTTGTACTGTCCTTGGTTTAATTCCTGGATTGATATTTCAATATTGCTTAATGTATGTATCTTTGTTGCTTGTGTTTAAAACCCTTGTGAAATGATTGCTTTTCAGAGGTGTCTTCCAGATATAGCTTGTGTTTGGGTTTTGAGACTAATGACTCTGAGGTTATTTTATTTTCCTTATACCAGGAATGAAAACCAATTAGATCAATCACAACATGTTAGCCCAAATGACATAGTCAGCAATACCATAGCATCAAGCGCAGCTCAGACAATGACAATTTGTGGTAGTTATTAATCTATCACATTTAACTATGTGAGTTAAATTAAAACCGAGGACCAACCCAACATAAGTTTATAATGAATAAACTCTCCAATATAGCATCTTTCCCCTTTGGAGTGGGGAGTTAAAAGGAGTTGGGGAGGGAGGGACAGATAGAAAGATCAGGAAAGATTAGTGGTGAGGCCAGAAGACACAGGAAGATCACACAAACTCTAAGAAGTTGTTAAAGGCAAGAGGAAATGGCAGAATGAAAGAACAAAGATGTGAATAGAATCACCTAACAGCAACAGGGAGGCTAGATACCATACTTACTTTCCTTTAAACCTAATGATAATCAAGAGAAGGAAAAAGAGAAGAAAAGAACAATAAGGGAAAAATCTAAATTCAGTGTAGAAAGGAACAAATGGGGAGATGAGGAGCAATGTGGGACAGCAAGAGAACGAGTGAGGGAGAGAGAGAGAGAAGGAAAAGATAATAGAAAGAAAAGTAAAAAATTGAAGAGTAGAAAAATGTAACAATTAAGAATTAAAAATAAGAGAAAAAAAATTTTTTTCTTTTTTGCAAATAGCAAAAAATAAAAATTATGGGCCTCCTTCAGGGTGTGTCTCTGCGGTCACAGTAGGCAATGTAGGAATCCATGTGCATATAGGAGTCAATGAGTCTCAGCAAGCCAGCAGCAGACCAAGTACAGTGGTCTGATGTGCCTTTATTGTAGAGATTCTCTTTACTTTTCCACTGAGCTTCAGTTTTCATCGAGGAGCATGAGAAGCCCTCTTTCTGTTACTAACTTCTGCTCTATCTTGTGGTGCTCAGGACAAGGGTCTTTATAATCCCCTGTGCCTCTGTAGTGTGGGACCAGGTAGCAGAAAAGCCAGAAGGCCAGAGACACACGGGAGGGGTGGGGGGATGAACTGGGCCTTGGAGGTGCCCATGTGGCTAAGTGGACCTCACCGTGGCATGGGTGGGGCCTGGGATGGCCGAGGAGATTCAAGCTGCCTGTCTCACCTGGCTGGTCGTGGCTGGGAGAGGGTCGGATGCTTGAGTTTCTTTTTGAATTAAGTGTTTTCTATGCAGCATATTGTTGCATCTTGATTCTTGACCCATTCTGCCAGTCTGTTTCTTTTGATTGGTGAATTGAGACCATTAACATTGCTGGTTATAACTGATATGTATTGACATAATTTTCTTGACTATTTCTTTTTGTTGGATTCTCCCCCTTTGCATTTAATTTCTTGTCATGCCTGATGGATTCATTCTGATGGGCTTCCTGGGGTTGTGATCCTCATTGACTTTTCCTAGCATATTGTTTAAAATTTTTTGGAGTACTGATTTGGTATTCATGAAGATCCTCAGGTGCTCTTTGTTGTGAAAGTATCTTATTTCTCCATCAATTTTGAAAGACAGTTTTGCAGGGTACGTTATTCTGGGTTGGATGTTGTTTTCCTTTAGGGCTTGAAATACATTACTCCAAGCCTGTCTTGCCTTGCGGATTGTATTGAGAAGTCTGCTGTGATTCTGATGGGCTCTCCCTTGTATGTGACTTGTTTCTTTTCTCTAACTGCTTGTAGAATTTTGTTCTTTTGTTGGGTTTCTGAAATCTTAACTATTATATGCCTAGGTGTAGATGCTTTTTGATCATGGTTAGTTGGAATCCTATATGCCTCCCTTATCCATATGTCAAGTTCTTTACCCCTGCTTGGGAAGTTTTCTGCCATTATTTCTGTGAACATTTTTTTTAATGTCATTTGCACTCTCTCCTCTTTCTTCATTGACTTCAATCAGTCTTGTGTTATTCTTCTTTTCATTGTGTAGCAACTGCTGGATTGATTTTTTATGGTCTCTTATTTTTAAGAATTTTTTTTTCTGGTCATTAATTGCTATCCTGTCTTCTATATCTGAAATTCTGTCCTCACATTGGCTCATTCTGCTGTGTAAACTTTCAATGAAGTTTTTAATCTCCTGGAAGTCTGTTTCCATGAATTTTATGGGTTCCATTTGTTTCCTATATTTGGATTCCATTATATTCCTCAGCTCCTCTATTTTTTTTTTTTTTTTTTTTTGGTACCAGGGATCGAACTTGGATCCTTGCGCTTGTGAGGCAGGCACTGGAACCGCTGAGCTAAATCCCCGGCCCCCAGCTCCACTATTTTTAATCCGTGTCTGCTCTAGATTCTTTTAATCACATCTTCCACTTTGGACACAATCCTTGTTGTTATCAGAGAAATTATTTTTGGTTTCATTTTTTCCAGAATCCCTTTTGTTGCTAGTTCAGGGAGTGCAGGTGGTTGAGTATCAGACTGTTCCATCTCAGTTGCCCTTTGGGGTTGCCTTAGATGATCTGGAAGTCTGGGTTTGAGACTAGTTTACATGTCTTCTCATTTCAACAGATGCAGCCTGCTACACATTTGTTGAGGCAACTTTTTGTTCACCCAGTGTTCTTCAATTCTTAGTAAGCCACCCAGCAGCCTTTCCTTTGCTGCTTACCAGTACACCAATTCTTGGGTTCAGAGTGGTGGCGTTCTGGATCCTTGTGCTCCCTATTGTCTGGGTGGGCTTCTGTCTGGGGTCTGTGCACAGTTGGGATGGTATCTAAGTGTGCCTGTGGCTTGGGCCTGTCCTTCTATGTAGCTGTTGTCTGGAAGGGTCTTTGACTGGGGGCTGTGCACCCCAGTTTCTGGTGTCTGGGCGGGCTTCTGGCTAGGTCTGGGCATACTTATTGATCATATCTGGTTGGGCCTCTGGCTGTTGCTTGTGCACCTGTGCAGCTCTTTTCCAGGTGGGTCTTTTGCTGGGGCCTGTGGGCCCAAGCATCTGGGATCAAGTCTGGGCTCTAGTCCACACTGGCTTCTCCTCTACTTCTTAAATACACAAGGCAGAGACAATTAGTTCAGAATCCCCAAAGAGCAGTCAGTCATAGTTTTCATAGTTTAATTTGCCATGCCATAAAACTATAAATACACCTTTCTGTTCCTGATCTTCCCCTCCATATATCATTACTTAATCCTGAAGATACCTTAAGGATATCTTCACTTGGCTGGCCAGCCACCACCCACTGAAGATTAATGTAACAAGACTAAATTTTAAGCAGTTGGCTTAATCCTTCTGAATATCTAAGTCTTAAATTTGATTGGTTTAAATTTTATTCTACTTGTATCTTAAGTCCATAGCTTTGGGATGATTTGTAACACTTCCTGATTAACTAGACCACATGGTCTATTCTTTTTTAAATTTATGTTTTGGGTTTTTTCCCACATAGTCTATTCTATTCCCAAATTATTTACTATTTAAAGTAGCTGGGAGGAGAGGGGATTTGAAAGCACCACATCTGTGTCCTAATATCAGTTTTCTAAGCAGTTCCATGAGTGGCTGACATTTTATCTACCACCATTTTGTCCTCAACTCACTCTCTGGTATTATTTATGTCTTCCTGTTTTTCCTCCTGATACATTGTAGGACACAAGTGAGGCCAGGGGAAGTGCTTCATTGATCTTGGTACCCAACTGACATCCAGCACTATGCTGTCAACATAGTAGGATCCCAAGAAAGTTTGGTAAACAAATTTCCATTTAATGTTTTTGATCTACACATAGTTCTCTTTGCTCCAACACTGAGTCCTTTGTGCAGACCACAAATAACTAATGGACTTGTACAACCAGCTTCTAGCTAACTGTCTTCAATTTGTCATACATGTTATTAGCAGAGGTATTCAGCAGGGATGTTGATTCAAGAATGTCCCATTCCTCCTCACAACCATCAGACTGTCACCCAATGAATAAAATGCAGTCTTTAGCGCAACAGACTCTTGCCTTCTTGACTCTACTTCTCCTCCTCTCTTCTATCTCAATCATGAGAACATGCTCGTTATCTAACACAAAGCTCAATTGTTTCAACTGTTTATCCTTACCACTATCTTCACATTTTCTTCCTCTTATCTTGATTTCTTTGGTCCTTAATTATATTTTATTGTGAAAGTGCTAGAAAAACAGAGAACTAAGCAACTGAAGGATTAGAATAGAGAGGATGTACATGGTGGAACAGCTATGGTATGTCCACAGGTGAATCTTATGGAAGAGCTGTATCAGAATAAGAGGATGAAGGCAAATGCCTTAAACATGCATTATTATTTATAAAGTAAGAGAATGTGACATGGGTGCTAGTGCCAGCTGAAATGATGTTGAAAGCTAGCTTTTTTTTTTTGGTGTGCATGTGTGTGTGTGTACATGAACTCTGGTCTATGCTATCCAGGTATGGGTAAAGGTATTTTAACTCCATATATTTCAGAGGAATGTTGAGGCAGCTCCAGGTCATATGTGAGTTCTTCATCATGATTGAGTTTACTTGAGCTAAGATTTTTAATAAAATCATATCCAAGATTTTTTGCTATTAAGAAAGACACGTGATTTTGTAGTTCTGTGGTTTAGGATAGAGGAAAGAGAAAAAGAGAGGCGGCATTGACCCTTTATAAACTGCATGTAATTATTACTCTATTGCATTTATATATAAAGTTATCTGATATTTGGACTAATGAGTTTATTTCCTATGATATATTTGAATCTCAGGAGCAAGTAGTAAGCCAGACAAACTAACACCCATCAGTCCTTAGGTCAAACTCCTTCTCTAGGAAGCTTGGTCGACACAATTTACTACCATGCAACCAACCATTTGTATTGTAATTTGGAATTTATAAAGCCTATTCTGTACTTCATTTGTTTGTTGGGTATTTAAAATATATGTGCATTCCATTGAGTTATTTCATATGCATGAAATATTGTTCCAGGTGGTAAAGAACAGGATATTAGCAAAACAGGTGTTCATCAAGGTTTGAGGGCAGAAAGGCCCATAGGCTAAAAATAAAAGTCCTCTGCACTGGACTTTATTTTCCATCATTAGAGATTGAGTAGTTTAGATTATAGTGCAAATATCCTCAAAACGGGGTAGCAGAAATTAATTCTATATATAGCAAATTATTTTATTATTAGAAAAGCAATAACCTCAAATGGTATAAGCAAAAATGCACCTGTAACCAGGAAAATGAGAAAAAGATAGATGCAAATCCTGGAAATCTATCTGGAGAGGAGAGGTGGTGATAGGGTTCTACCTGAGAGGGGAGTGAAAACCCTGGGTGCTGAAAGAGCATAGAACCAAAGTGAGAACAGACAGAAAGATGTAGAAGAGCACGAATGACTACATTTTTAGCTTGGTCCTGGCAGGTTACAAAAGACGGGAGATTCACTAAATACAAGTAGAACTACAAGAATGAAGAGAGAATGATAGAAATCTGCTCTCAAGCTGCATTCTTGTGTAATTACTAAAATAATTTGTAAATTTATTAATTTTTTTGATATTTATGTGATGAATCATGAGACTGTTCAATTTTCTGTGCTGCAGGTAGAATTTTAGACAGAAAAAAGAAAATTACTGTTTGTTGGTATCCTTCATATACTACTTGTAAAAATGATAATTAGAATATCTTACTAGGTTTTTATTCTCTGCTACCATTTGCTCTGTTTCAACCATCCAAGGACTCCTTCGATCATAAAATGAATGTTAAAATCTGGGCCCTCTCCTACCCTGCCAGCATAATCTTTGATCCCTGTCCTACATATATTCTATGCTCAAGAGTACATAGCAACATGCAGCTCCATAAACATAATCATGTGTTTCACACCTCAAGGTTTTTGTTCTATTTCCTTTGTCTGAAACTCTAATATCCCTCTTTTAAACGTCTCATTCTTTAGGATTTGTTCAGCTCATGTTGCCTACTCCAAAGAGACTTCCTTAAAATCTATCTGCACATCCTCTGTTAATGCTCCTGAAACAGCCTATATATCCTTCTATTATAGGACTTACTGTGTTGTATTATAATGATGAGTTTACAGTCCCTGGAACATAGTAAGCACTCAATAACATTTATTTGTTGAATGAATTCTCTTGTTCATTAGTCTGCATATCATTATTTTCTTCCCACTCAAACACCATCTAACATGTTTGTATTCCATCTAGTCCCATAAAAGAATTTTAGTAAATATTTCTGGGTAATGATATTAAAGCAAGCCTTCATTTAGTACATGTCCATAGGAATTCTAGGATGGTCTATGTCAATTAAGCATGTGGCTTGACTAAATGAAAGTCTAGACAAACAGAAAGCTCTAAATAATAGAAAGTAGTGTTACTAATTAGGTCCTGGTTCAAAGTCAAGATGATTTTGTATTTATTTTTTTCTTCCAATAAACGTGAAGCATATTGTGAGTAGCCAGTAAATTGCAATGATCAGGGCTGGAGGTGTAGTTCAGTGGTAGAGTGCGTACCTAGGATGCATGAGGCTTTGGGTTTGATTACCAGTACCACAAAACATTCCAATGATCTACTTAAAATATTTTACTTAAATTCTGCATACTTTAATGAGTTTCTTTGGGTATGAATGTGTTTTTATGTACGTTTAAGTTTTGGAAAAGAAGGATCTGAAATTAATAGTGTTTAAGCCTGAGAAATTAAGTGTGAAAATGATACTGTCATGGTTTTAGAACATATCCACAAATTCTTTGATATTCCTCCCTCCAAAGGGGAGAGGTTAATTCTCTTCTTGAATGTGGGCTGGACTTAGCGGCTTGTTTCTATTCAGTAGAATACAGTGGAAGTGATGGTGTGTAACTTCTGAGACTTCTGGGGGAATCAACTGCTGGATCATGAGCCCTGTGGAGAGGTCCACAGGATGAGGTTGAGACCAATAGCCAATAAGGAGTTGAGGCCTCTTTCCAATAGTCCTGTGAGGGAGCCACCTCAGAGATGAATCTACTAGTCCTAGCCAAATCTTCAGATGCCTATAACATTCCTGGATGATATTTTGTAGCTTCATGCAACACTGAATCAGAACCACCTAATTAAGCTGCTTCCATACTTCTGACCACAGAAACTATCACAGGTTTGTTTTTTTTTTGTACTGGGGATTGAAATCAGGACCTTGGGCTTGCATCGCAGGCACGGTGCCACTGAGCTAAATCCCCAACCCTACTATCAGAGATTTTTAAGGTGCCAAGTTTTGGAGGGTAATTTATTACTCAACAAAAGATATCTAATGCAGCTGTTAAAAAAATTTAAAAAACCTATTGTTTTCAGAAAATTGGAGGATTAACTATCTCGAAGAGCCTAAATGTGTTAAATCTATTAGAAATGCAATGGGGATTTGATGTAAATGCAATTATAGTGGAGAACATCAGTACACCTGTCTGATAGATGGAAACATCTAGTAGACAGTAAGAAAAGATAATCTAATACACAAAAATCAGTAAAGGCATTGAATAATATAATCATTAAACATAATTTAATATTCATTTATAGATTTACATCTTTCAGATAGGAAATAGATATTCTTGGTATGTCCATGAAACACTTTCAATTATAAATCACATATTTGGCCACAAAGAAAACCTTGACTTCAATATGGTACAGATTTACAGGCTATAACCTAATAAAGCTTTATTATTTTATTATTTCTTTGAGTCCAATCTAATTCCATTTTTCCTCTTTTGCAAAGGCAAATTCTGATATTCTTCAATAGTTTTCCTTTGATAATAGGATAAAAAGTAAATGATTTTTATAGCCTACCAGAATCTTAATGATTCAATCCTTATTTACCAGTTAAGATTTTTCTTCTACAATTCTCTACTTTGAACTTTTAGCTAAAGCAATTCTGAAACAATTTTCATTTCTACAAAACACACCATGCTTTAATGTCTGTATCTTAGTAAATGCATTCCTCTTCCCTGTAAGATTTTTTTCTACAGTGTTTCATTTGTTTGCCTAGAATAATCTTTCTCATTCTTCATGTCTCAGCTAATTATGGTTTCTTCTGTGAATGTTTTCCTATCCTTCCAATAGACTTTATACACACCTCCATTATATACTTATCCTATTGGGTTGATTACTGACATGAATGTTTCCCACTGAAATGTAAAATCCAAGGGTAGAGACCATGGTCTTTGCTATTTTGTTTGTTCAATAATTGACACAGTGCCTGGTGTGTAGTAGAAGCCCAATAAATGTTATCTGAGTGAATGAATTAGTGGACTACAAGATTTGCTTAATAACAATTATTAATGTTTACCTGACTTATGACTGTTGCTTGATTTCTTGGTCTTCTTCCTAATTAAATCAGCACAAATCACCTATATATGACATAAGAATAATAAAAATAATGAAACAAACCTAGTATCGAAGTTTTTAGAGGATTTGTACATTTTCTATTTTTCACATTAAAAATCCAAAAATTTAAGAAAATGAGTTAAGAACTTATTTTAAATGCCTATTTATAAAAATATCCATATTTTATTTGGTTTATATTACATGTATTATTTGAAGAATTCAAAGGTAAATAGAGTTCATTGATATTCTAAAGTAACTATGTAAAACACTGATAGGCATGGAAGCTAATCAATTAAACAGCTAACTAGGGGAAAATGTTTTTAGAGATCTGGCAGGCAGAGAGCAGGTTCCTCGCCTACATGGAATGTGATTTTTTTTTGATGTAGCCAAGTTCTCTACTTCTTTGGGTAACTATATGGGGAGATAAATCCAACAAAGTACTTTACTTTTTTTCCAGGTCTGAAAGCTGAAAGAAGCCACCAGAAGTACATTTCCTACCACTAATGGAAGGGAAGAAACAAGTTGAAAACTAGTATAATATACTACTGTGACCAAAGTGTTCATGCTATTTCTCAAAACAAATGAGGTATTTATGATTATTTAATGTACTCATATTGTCCAACTTATTTCAAAATCTCTTTTAAAAACTGGTGGTCTAAATTTTTATTGACTTTTTAGGTAAAATAGGTGGTATTAAGTTTACCATCCATGCTATACTACAGGGACTCTTTCTGTCCCTATACTGAAGCTAATAAAAAAAAATGAATTAACTCCTGATGTGCAACTACTCAAGTATCTCAAAGTTAAGTTTCTTTCTTTAGACAATGAGCATACTGATTATGAATATTGATATAGTAGCACAGTGGCCTGTGCACAGCAGGTATTTCATAAATGTTCATTTATGCAGAGAAGCATATTATGGTTGACATGTGACATTTTAGCCTTTACACATAAGGGTGTCTTGTCACTATGCTTTTAACATAGGATGTAGCAAATGATGCCATTTTCTACTTTAGTTATATAGAATTCATTTAGGAAGGCTTCAGTAAATTTCCTCCACAATGAAATCTCTCTTAAGCCATGTTATTTTTTTAGAGCAATGGAAGCAGTTAAAACAGTGCTAACAGAGCTAAGACTGTGAGGTGGGTATGATTCCCATAATAACAACAGAGTGGCAGCTACAGAGACAATCTGTGCTGTGACCAGAGGCTGCACTGTGAATATCTGCTACTAAATTTCCAATATTCAATGGCTGAACACTGGTGACAAAGGGGGCAGTGAGACAATATGGCTGTCTCTGCATGCCATCAGCACTAACGAAGTGATTCACAAGCACTCAATGTGGTGCTTCCTCTGCAGGGCACAAGCAGGTACCTTGAAGTTATTGTGGCCCACCCGTTAGAGGGCTTCTAACTGAGGGCTACTGAGTGGGAACACTCGAGTTGCTTCAGGTGATCACTATAAAGAACCAAGCCAAGCTGGGTGTGGTGCTGCACACCTGTAATACCAGCTATTAGGGAGCCTGAGAAAGGACAATGGCAAGTTTGAGGTCAGCCTGGACAACTTAGCAAATCTCTGTTTTAAAATAAAACTTAAAAGATTGGCTGAAGATGTAACTCAGTGCTCCTTGGATTCAATCCCCAGTAATACGCACACACACACTACACAACACATACATGCACAATACACAACACACACACAACTGAGGCAACTATAATGTTGAAATTTTGGATCTAACAGTTTAAAACTTCAGGCTTTCTTTTGCCAGCTTACAAATTATTATTGGCACTCTCTACAGTTTCAGTGTAGCAACCCTAACATAACTGATAAACATGGGTGTCAGTAGACAAGTAACCCAGGACTGTTACTGAGTCTGCATTTTAATTTTTATAAAATCTTACAGTAGAATGGTTCACTTCAGAAAATAAGGCTTTTTAAAGTGGTCATTTAATGAATGAAATTTTTTATATCAATCTTGATCATAATTTCATACTTTTTTGGTTCTGTCTGCATCTGGTAAGAAAGAAGTTTTCCTTGTTGCTTGCTCTGGAATACTCGGTAGAGATTGTCTGGGGACACTTGGTTTAGAAGTAACAACTTCAAAATGAATGAAGGCACTTTTTATTCCTGGGGAAAACAAGAGGTACTGTTAAATATGAGAAAAGGATATAATTCTCTTTGCTAGGCTGCCATATTATCTAGAGTTACCAGAATCAAGGATGTATTTATTTCTTCAAGGTAAGGCAGTAGATGGATAAGATGACTTGATGCCTTTTTAAATTCCTCTGCTTATAAATGTCCACTGGTTCACGGTTGCTCCAAGGATAAGCCTCAACTCCCTAATCTTTGGCTCTAACTTCCGTTGCCAGAGTAATTTCCCCTCACCCACCTACCACTCCAGCAGAATAAACTGTTTTGCACTTTATTCAGCAGGCAAAGAAAAACCTCTGAGGACTTTCAAGTACAGGAATGGGTGTCCAAAGCTGTCTTTCAGGAAGATTCCACTCACAACAACATTTAGCATAGGTTAAAGAGGAAGAGATCAAAGACTAATTATTGCAGTAGTTAAGGGCAGGAGTGACACAAATAGAAAAGGGAAGTTATGAGGACTTAAAGAGTAGGTTAGAATGTGAAAACTTTGGGACATGGAATATGAGCAATAGGAAAAAGTCAAAGATGAGTCAGGTTTTGTGATTGGACAAAAATAGGAGGAGCAGAGAACAGGGTTTGTGTTTACCGAAAGTTGTTACAGTTGGCTTTGTGCACATTAGATTTGAAGGGCCTGATGGCCACCTGGTTGGAGATGTCCTAGGATTCTTCATAAGTGTGTATGTGTGTATGAGGGCAGAATATACATGGGAGGCTTTTGCAGAGACAGCTGGGTATGGTGAACCACACCTGTAATCCTAGTAATCTTGGAGGCTGAGGCAGGAGGATTGCAAGTTTGAGCCCAGCCTGGTCAATTTAGAAAAAACTTGTCTCAGAATGAAAAATGAAAAAAAAAAAAGGGGCTGGGGTTGTAGTTCAGTGTGAAGGTCCTGGGTTCAATCTCTAGTACTGGGAAAAAAAATACACAACAACAAAAAAAACTAGCAGACACTTATCCCTGGAGATATGGAAAACAGGATGCAGTTATATGTTTGGGGAGAAAGATGGCAGTAGAGGCTAGGGATCTTCTTGGGGAGAATTGTTTGTACTGGAATTTCCAAATCACAGTATAGTATGTTAGGAACTTACTTTGTCTATCAAGATAAGCAGCCATAACACAGATTCTAATATCTGCATACCTTGTAAATCCCAAAGGGCCTATTCACCCAACAAATACTCAAAAATGTAAGATAATAATACTTATAATTATGAGTAATTTGTAATTTTCCAGTACCAAAAAAAGCATGGATTTTATAATCAGGAAAAAGCATAACTTCAAAAACCTTGAGACAAAAACTATATGTAGCTGAAAGATAGCAGAACAGAAATATTGTTCATTTTCTTACCTGTATTTTTAAAAGGATTTGATTTTTTAGTTGTTTTCTTATGCTTCTGTGTGGATAGTATTCAAAAGAAAAATATTCACTAGTACTTAAGCTTCTAAAAAGAGACTTTTGCCTACTCCAGAGCACTCAAGTTAATACAGTACCATCCCCCAACGCCCCCTGCTCTCCTAAGCACTGGTCTCAATCCTAATCCATATTATCAACCTTCTTGATACCTCTCACAGATACCTAAACCTAACTCATTCCAAATGAAGCCTTGGGTACCTCATTTTTCCAAACTTGTTTCTCTGCCTTTAGTCCTTATTTTGGTTAAAGGCATAGTAATCTACCCTGTGGTCCATTCTAAAAAGCTTGGAATTGTTCCATTTATTTCAGATAAGGCCAATCCAATCCAATTTAATGCTTACTGGGTACACTGTTTGGAACTGAAATAAGATATATAATTTCTGACCTTAAACTTATTATCCTGTAGAATAGACAGATATGACAAAGTATAATGAGTTCTGAGATAGAAGTAAGTCTGAGCACTATGGGAGCCCAGAAAAAAGATATCTCATTCATCAAGACCTGTACAAGACCTGTACATAAAAACTGAAACAGCATTATCATTCTAACCATTAATCCTGATTTGTCAACTTCATTGGATTAAGAAATACCTAGCAAATTAGTAAAGCATACACTTGGGTGTGTGTGGGTGGGTCACGGAGGCACAGCCTTGGGTACCATATGTTCCCTCACCAGTTCCTCTCTGACACTGTTGCCCTGCTCTGCTCCTTGGCAGCCATGAACTAAGCAGTGCCCTGCCATACCCTTCTGCCATGGTGCTTCTGCCTTGGAGTCAGCCAACCATGGACAAAAATCACCCTAAACCATGAACCAAATTTAACCTTCCCTTCCTTAAGTTGTGAGCGTTGGATATTGTGTACAGCAATAGAAAATCTAACTCATACAATCAATCATCATCATCATCTCCCTTTCTCCATTATTTCTCCTATTATGTACATGTACCAACTCTCCAAGATAAATGTAGTTATTATGTGCTGCAAGCATGTACAGTACCAATAAAAATAAAAAGAAGCAGTCTAACTGTGAAATATCTTGAATCTGTGGCCTCTTACCCTAATTGTCATCATCTTAGTTTGAGCTCTTACATTTTATCTGGACTATCCCAGCAGACTTCAAATTATCTTACCCCTCATGTTTATTTTATCTGCCATCTATCTCACATGCTGCAACTAGATTATCTTTTTGGAATCCCAAATCATTCTTTTTTTTTTTCACATCCCTATTGAAAAACCTCCAGTGGCTCCCTATTACTGAAGGGATACTTCTTCAGTGAGGTATACAAGGTTCTGGCTTCAACCTACATTTTCATTCTCATCTTCTGTACTTGTCTGGCTATGCTTGCTCACCACACCATGCTTTCATTTACACTTTCACTCGTCTGCAATTCTGCTTCACTGTATTCACACATCTATTCATCTGGAAAATTCCCTCTTACATTTTAATTCAATTACATTTTCTTTAAGAAAGTCTTTTTAGACTTCTCTAGGCAGGATTAGTCTTTAGGTCTTCTGTATTCCCACTGCACTTTGTACAAATTAAAACTTTCCTCTCATTTTATTTTAAGGACTTTTGTCTAAGTATGCCTGACCTTTAGATAGTGACTGTGTCTTTTTCATCTTTGTATCCTACGTCACCTACATTTTCCCTTTTCTCTTCTTTCTAGCTTAGCACAGGATCTGGCCCACAAGAATGTTAGCTATCATCATCATCATCTTTATCATCATATGTTTAAGTTCTTTTCTGGTAAACTACATGGCACATTTAGCTTGAAGCTGACTCAACAACTTTGCCAGCAAAAGAGTTAAACCCTGTGTAGGATCCCATGATCCCTAACCAGTAAGTACCAAGCCAGCAAAGGGGCTATTTCATAGAAATAAAAGTTAATTAGATAAACTAATGATTAATACAAAAAATATGAAATATACAACTTTCTACCTTTTGTTCTATTGCGTTATTCTGTACATCCTGCTTAGAGGGTAATGAGGTGGATAATTTCTGAGCAGAAATCTTGTTATTACTTTTAGGAAAGTGAACTGATTCTGAAAGTAAATAAAAGAGAAATTGTGTAATTTTAAAACAAAAATTAGAATTGAAGTACAATAAATTGCAGTGTTTAAAAATCTATGTTTTTTTCAGTTTTGACACATATAAACCCATAGAACCAACATCATAATCAAATGAACACATTTCCATCACCCCCCAAAATTTTTCTGTACTCCCTTGCAGTTCATACTCCAAGCAGCCACTCATCCTGCTCTTATTATAAATTAGTTTCCATTTCCAAGAATGTCATATAAATGGAACCAAACAGGATGTATTCTTCTTTGCCTATCTTCTCTCATTCAAGAAAATTATTTTGAGATTCACCAATATTGACAGCTGTATTAATAGTTCATTCCATTTGTTACTGAATAGTATTCTATCTTATGTATGAACATGTTTCTCCATTTACCCATTGAAAAGCATTTAGGTTGTTTCCAGTTTGGGGCTGTTACAAATAATGCTGTCATGAACATTGGCATGCCACTCTTGACGTGGACATATATTTTGGCTTCTTTTGGACACATGCTTAGGGGCGGAATAATGGGATCATATGGTAGAAGTAAATTTAACTTACATCTGTCTTCCACAGTAGTTGTGTCATTTAAATTTTCACCAGCAATGTAAGAGAGTTCTAGTTGTGCTACATCCCTACAAATACTTGGTACAATCAATTATTTAAATTCTAGCCATTCTGTAGTGATAGCTCATTGTGGTTTATTTGCAGTTCCCTAATGACTAAAGATGTTGAACAGCTTTGTGTACTTATTTGCTATCTGTACATCTTCTTCAGTAAAATTCTGTTCATGCCTTTTCCCCATTTTATTAGGCTATTGTATGATACATATGTTCTATATTTTACAATGAGTATGTCTTCAGGGTATAGGTCTGGGGACCCATATTCATATTTTGTTTGGAGGCTTGACAGATGTGAAGCCACCATTGTGCAACAGGGCTATTGTTTCACAAACTATATACAATTTTCACATTTTTTTGAGTCCTTAAATGCCCTTTGCCCTAGTCTTCCATAGGCATCTACACTTGCGGGGGGCTATGGAGGCAAGGAGATTAGAATGTGTAACACGAGGGATGCCATGATACATATCCAGGTAGCATTCAGCACATCCCATCCAAAAATAGGATGACACAGCAAGACGGTATGCCTAGCAAGCCATGCAAGTGTCTTAAGAATTTGCCTAAATATTATCTTCCTTTGGTAAGTTTTCCTAAGTCTGGAAACCTTAGAAAATTCTGTAGTATACTGTATGGAGATACCTGTGTTCACCATTAAGAGTTATCTGGGGTCAGAAAGAAGGGGGATATAAGTTAGGGAAAATGACTTAAAAAATGTCATTCCTTTAGCAGCACAGAAGTGGTGGGAAAATGGAAGGGTGACGGAGAGACAGAAAGGCTGGAGGGCAACGAAATCAGTTGTGGCTTCCTGTGTGCCTTGCTCTGGGTCTTGTTTAAGTGAGGTTAATACAGCAAGCAAACAAGAAAGACTACTACTCTATTTTTCATTTAGGACTCCAGAAAGAGATCTCTCTGTTACCCTCACCCTTGCCTCTTCTCACTTGGGGCACCTTTGTATCACAGTGTGGTCAGGCACATCAAGGTCCTGAGATTTTACTTTCATAGGCCTTTCTCTGTTCCCATGTAGTGTAGACATGGCCCAGAGAGGGATGAGAATCTGAGAATCTGGCCAGGGAGCTTGTTAGGGGGAGTCACTGTGCGGGAGATGAGAGAACTATATCTTTTTTTTTTTTTGGTACCAGGGATCGAACTTGGGTCCTTGCACTTTCAAGACAGGCGGTGAAACCACTGAGCTAATCCCTGGCCTGAGAGAACTATATCTTAAGTGTCATGTGGTAGCAGTCAGCACGGAATTGGGTTGTGGGAGGGAAAGCCAGAGATCTCCACTAAGCCAGGGAGACCAAAGTATGAGTCATGAACTGATGGCAGACTTTAAGTGTGAATGTCAACAGGTCAAGCACTCTTATAGTGGATAGGAACACCTCTCTGGAGACCAGGGGAGGCAGAGGACATTCATCCAAGTACCCTGACTCTGTCTAGCTTCCGTGGGGTCATGGAGGTCAATGCTTCCTAAACTTCAATGTGCATAGGAAGCGCCTAGGGGTCAATAGATCTGGAGAGGGGACTGAAAATCTGCATTTCTAGTAAGTTTCTAGGTGATGCTTATGGTGCTGACACTTAGAGGAGTAAGTACATCAGCCACACTTCTTGCCTCAGACATGAACACCACATTTGGGAAAGAAACAGAAGGAGGGAGTGGTTCCTTAAAAGTCTGAGCCATTAGCGGGTCCACAAAGATTGAATCTAGAGGAATCTGTTAGAAAATTCAATGACTGACCTAGAGAGCAAAAGGAAGGAACACACTTTAATGCAGCAGATAGTCCTGGTTCTCCACGTGTGAAGGAGGCCTACTTGAGAAGTGGGAAGGAATTTAAAATGACAACAGCCACTACTCAGTTGGCCTTTTCTTAAAGGAACAGGGGAACAAGAATGGGCAACACTCCACTGCTGCAGAAAAGTGTGTGGCAGAATAAAATATTTCTGCTGCTAGTGAAGTGATGTAAGTTACTATAGGTCTGCAAAGATCAAAGCCAAAGGAAAGGCAGGTATTGAGAAAGAGCTTTGGCAGGGTCTTGGTCCTCACTAGGTCACTGGGACCCCAGGCTCCAGAAATGGCAGCACCTCCATTCAGCAGTCTGTAAGGTGGAGCAAATGAGATGAGGGTACAAACCTTGTAGTAGGCAGAACTACTGAGCAAGGGGTGGCAGAGCTAGTGAGGCTCAGGCTGAAGAAATGTTTCAGGATCTTGTTGGGCACAGAAAAGAACAGAGATGAGATCAGGAGCAGGGGTGGTGGGAAAGTCAGGATTCTGAACTGTGCTTGGAGAGTTGTCAGCTGAAAAATGTGGGCTACCCTGTTCATGGGAGTGTGGAGAGAGTGACACTAACTGAGAAATTAGAAATCTAATCCAGACAGCAGTAGAGACTGTGACATTGTTGGTAAGCATTATGCAAAATCCATCATTTGATAAAAAAAGAATAGAGGATGCATTATAAATAGAAGAGGTTGTTATCCAATACCAGTATTTCCAAAAATCACTAATTTCTAATCATAACATTTCAATTACGTTTTGGTTCCTGACATCCTCACTGTGCTTTCTGGTCAGTGGCAGTGTAACTCATTTTCTTTACCTGTGGAATAAAAGCTTTAAAAAAAGATGTTTATTTAAACAGTGGAGATGACAAAAATATCCCATATTGATTCTGTTTATCATTTCATGGCCAATAAAGGAAGAGCCATATGTCAATCTATGTAGGCTTGTGGCAGAAATTGGAGAGGACAGTCGGTGGCTCTCAAGGGGAGGCAATTTTGTTCTTCAGGGAACATCTGGAAATGTAGAGAGACTTTTCTGATTGTCACAAATGGTGCAGGGCTGTTTCTGGTTTGGTTAGAGGCTGGGGATGCTGCTAAACATCCTACCCTACATAGAATTTCCACCATAAACAAAGGATTATGTGTCCCCAAATGTCAATAGTTGCAAGGTTGAGAGATCCTAGGATATAGAGATGAGGTGGCAAAGGAAGGACAATGATATTTATAAAATTACCTCATGTACTTAAAGCTATGCTTTAACTCTAACAAGACAGAACTGTCTTCTGGGAGAAAGGAAAAACTACATCCTGCTCAAGGAAAGCGTAGCTTTTTTCTCTGTACAGGATATAGACCAGTGTAGTGACTGCTGGAGACACTCCGGGCCGCAGTGGCAACGATCTCGGTAATATTGTGACCTTCAGTTTATATTTTCTTTCTCAGAAAATATTTGAGGTGGCACAGTATAGGGTGCCTATCTGAAACCTTCTTTCTACTAGAAGTGAAAGTTAGCTGTTGGAATATATCCATCATTTCAGAGGCAGAACACTATGGCCACTGTTTCACCCAACTGAACTCCAAGCTTTTCTTCCTGACCCCTCTTTCAGAAAAATTTCCTTCTGTCTTGTTTTTCATATTGTCTATTCTTACTAGCTCCCCCTAGTAAAACTTCCTTTTGCACACATTTTCATTTAGTAAATATTTTCTTTTCTGATTTTCTTTCTTTATCCCTTTTCCTCCCCTTTTCTTCTTTCCTCACTCTCCTTTCTCTTTCACTCTTTATTTTTCTTTCTTTTCTGCACCAGTGGTTCCTTCTTTTAGAACTTATCGTTAAACATCCTACTTCTTTCTGTCTTTCCTCCCCCTTTATATGAAACAATTATTGGCCCCTTTTAAAAAAATTTATTGTCTTTCTTTTTGTTGCCTTTTCACAAGCTTCTTGTTTTTAAACTTCTCTCTTTTGTTTCTATTTATTTTTCTTTTCTTTCTCTTTTTATTTTTATGTACTTTATTCTTACTGACACTTTCTTGCTTGTAAAACTTCTTTCATTCTCTTAGTTTTATTTTTCCATCTTTATTTTCTTATTTTAGATCTGATTAAATATATAAAGAACATACAAATATATAAAGAGCATAAAGATGGGGAAAGAAGAGACACCTACTTTCTGCATTTTGTACACCTCCCCACCTTCATTTTTCCTCCCCTTAGCCCTACTCTCTGTTGTTTTCTCGTTCCCTTTATCCTGTTTCTCTTCTGTACCTGTCTGCCTTCCTGTCCACCTGCTCTCCTTCTTTCTACCTTCCTCCCTTCCTTTCTTTTTTGGTACCGGGGATCGAACTCGGGTCCTTGCTCTTGTGAGGCAGGCGGCGGCACCACTGAGCTAAATCCCTGGTCCCTCTCTTCCTTTCTTATCATGTATTTCCTTGTTATTTTATCTTCTATTTGCTGGCACATTTTAGAAACTTTTTAAAATTTCTTCTCTTTCACTCCCTATTTTTACATGCCAATTTTTTGGTCAGGTTCATTTACAAAATCACTTTGTTATATCTTTTTTTCCTATCTCTGTCTTATAATGCCCTTTCTCTCTAGTTGTCATCTATCCATCAAACTATTTTATTTTACTGTACTATTTTAATGGACTTCCTTCTTGGAGGTCCTTGGATTTCTCGTCTCTCCATTATTGTGCCTAATTTTTATACTAGCTCCTACTTTTCAAGCAATCCATCTCATTTTCTCATTCTGTCCTTTTTATTTTACTCTTTCCTGCTGAAAACTTAAAGTTTTCTTTTCAACTCCTTTCTGTCTTCTTTCTTTTATAAATCAATATTTATTTTCATTAGTATATGTAGTACATAATGATTATATTCACCTCGGGCCTCACACTTCTTCATTCTTTTTTCATCACCTCCCCTCCATGTCCCCTTTTCCTTTTGCAAAAGCTCCATCTCCCTGTTTCCTATTATCTACCTTTAATTTTGCCCTGTAATTTATTTATACTTTGGGTTTCTCTTATGAGAGAAACCGTGTGCTATCTACGCTTGTGTCTTCCTATCTTTATTGCCTTGACCTATGGTTTTTCTCATTCCATTTCATGCTTTCTCTAGTCCCTCCCTTCTTTCCTTCCTTGCTTTTGTCCCCTCTTTGTTTCTTCCTCAAAGCTTCTGCCCTTCCTCCTCTCTTCCTTTAATTCTTTCTTCCTTTTTTTGAGAGAAAATTTTTATTGTTATATAAAATACACTTTAAAAACGTCCACAGAAGGCATATAATTTTTTATTGCTATATACATTTATTGAAAATATGTTATTCACCTAAAACATAATGTAAATGATGAGTTATATTCTAAAACAAATGCATCACTGACTCTTAGCAATCATTGGTTTAATAATAATTAGTTTAAGGTTATATAATCACATCTATATTCTGGGATGTTCATTTACTTTCATGTAGTGTAGTGGAATTTTGAGTATAATGCACATGAATCATACAGAAAAATATTCACTAGTAAACCATTTTATATCTTCATGACAGGTAATCATCCTGAATGCAAATGACAGCTCCAGCTATGGTCTACAACACAGCTCTGGGATTCTTAATGCAATAATTTGTATCTGTTTGTGTCTATTTGTGTACTCATGGAGAAACTTAAAGTATATATTTAGTAAGCAGGTATAACATTGCTGTCCACTATTCTGCATGTTTAAATAGTCTAATTGTAAACAAACAAAAAACTCCACAGAAATATGTTTAATTCTATTTAAAAAAATCTGTCAAACCACAATTATATGGTTTACTTGAAGACACACTGAACTTCTGAAAGTTGCATATATTACCATAGATAATAAGGTTTAGCAATGAGTGTTTCATATTTTATACAATGAAATGTGTATTTCTAATATTTGTTTTATGCAGGATGAAGTTTAGGTCAAGAAATTCCAAATCTTTCTTTTTTCCTTCTCTGTCATTTTGGAAGTCTTTTCTAATTCACTCTTCTTTTTAACATTTCCCTTAAATTTTATTATTGACTTTCCTTTTTAACCTTTTATTTTTCTTTTTTGTGTAAAGTCTTTTTATTTTTAACTTTTTTTTCTGTCTCTCCTGTCTCTTTTTTTTTTTAGTTCTTTTATTGGTACATTTTAGGTATACAATTCGTTTACATTTAGCATTGGGTGTTTGTACCTGTATATGATATATCTTGGTTCTTATTTTTTTTCCCTATTACCTGTGCACCCTTCACCCGCTCTGCCCTTCCCTATTTACATAGATTTCATTTCCATTTTTTTTTCTTTTCTCATACTTTTTCCTTTCCCTCTTTTCCTTTCCCCTTCCCCTCCCTTCACTCCTTC